>PVHP010004135.1:0-73306 GCA_004024765.1 Zapus hudsonius | reverse complement strand
AGGAGAACCGGGCTGAGTACTAGGCTATCCATGGTCCCCTGTCACAAGGACTGATCCAGACTGCCCACGGAGGAGGGTATCCAGTTGATTGGGGATGGGGAGGGGGGGGCATTGGGGAATTAGGGATAACAATTCATTGTTTGCCCACTAAATAATGTAACGCATTATGGACAATAAATATATATTAAAAAAAAAAACCTCGGCCAGGATGACAAGTCATGTGGATATCAGTGGTGATTAAGGGCTTTTGCAAAAAGCTAGCACTCCAAACATCACCAAATCTGATGATGATGACGATGAGGACAGGAGTCATGGGGGACGTAGCTTGGTAGAGTGCTTGCCTGGTCTGTGCAGGGTCCTAGGTTCAATCCCCAGAACAGCAAAGCAAACAAACACACACAGCTCCTGGGAGCTCAGGGTGAGCTGAGGGGAGCACATGCCCAGGGGTGAACCTACACATAGTCTCCAGAGCAAGGGCAGCTCCGGGGCGACCCCGGCTGTCAGTGCTGAGGACTTCCTCCTCAGCCTCAGCTGTCACCCAGGACTGAGCCTGGCCCCCTCCAAACAGCTGGGTGCCAGCATTTTTTTAAAAATCAGAAAATGATTACAGTTTGGCCAGGAGTTTTGGAGCTGTGAGGGAGCAGATCAGCAGGACATTTGCATGAAGGCCTCGGAGGGTCTGGAGTTCTGTAATTTATAGCCTTCCTTTTCATTGCTATTTATTTTTAAATATCTGTCTAATGTATAATACAAGCTGAGGCTCTTGAGACCATCGACTCCCCTTTCAGCTCTGGACCTAAAATCCCATTTCTGGAGGACAAAGAGCTTTGGGTAAAGAGCCTTGGCCTCTTCAAAGCAGCGGTGAGGGCTCCCTTTCCTGGCGGCGCCTATCTGGGGTTGGGGCAGCGTGCTAAGATCATCTCAGTTCCACTTAAACTGCGGGTCCTGCTGTCTGTTAGGCAGGCAGCTGCTGTCTTTGCTGTCGTCTTCTCCTAAGAAGGGCTGTGTAGGTTTCCTGGGGTGGATCTGGGGGAGTAAGGTAAGGGTACTTGCAGAGGTCTGTCTCCATCCCTGATCCCCATCAAGGCCAGAGGGACCTGGCCAGCGTTCCCTTGAACTTCAAAGGCACTCTCAGCAGGATCTTTGTGGCTGTGACAGGGATGTTTGCTGAGTGTCTGCATCTGAGGGCCCTAGGCCGTATGGATTTAAGAAGGGAGTTTATTCCATAAGCCAGAATTTATGGAGCTGCAACTGTGTGCCAGTCAGTGGTTATGCAAAGATGCCAAGTAACTTCCCAGTTCTGGAGGATGGCATTCCTGCAGACAGGGAGGTGTGGGATCCGGGGCATCCCAGAGAGCCACCTGCCTCAGGAGGGGAGGAAATGGAGGATGAGGTTTTGCTTGAGCATTAAGGGTGAACAGGTGCGCCTCCTCTTCTGGAAGCAAAGCATGAGCACTGGCTCCTCGCCACTTGCAGGCCTGTCACCTTGACAGGGACCGGGAGAGCCAGACCCAGGGAGCTCCAAGGACTGCGCAGGTGGCAGGGAGAGACAGCTGGCCCCAGAGTCCACTTGGAATGATGGGACAGGCGAATGAGGATGGAGAAGGGAGTTTTCCTAATCCTCAGGCACTTGGGTTAGTTGGGGGGCAACATGGTGTGCGAAACATGTCTGCCAGCAGGGAGGGCCTGGCTGAGGAGTGGTGGCTGTTAGGATGGAACTCAGGTCCCAAAGTGGAGTCCACCCACAGCATCTCAATTTCCCCTGAAAGAAATTCTGGAACCAGTGTGGCGAACTTCAAGAGAAGTGCCAACATTGGAAACCAGACCCCAACAGGAGTTAAAAAACAGGAGATAAAGCCTGCCTTGTAAACCTCCCTTGCTGTGTCTCTGTCTGGCTGAAGGGACATCCCTTCCCCCATCCTGGGACCCCCCCACCTGGGAGCTAACAGTGACCTAGACTCACAACCTCATTTCTTCTATAAAATCCCCAAACCTGCACATCCGGGGCTCTTTTTCTCCTCCCTGGTGAGACAGCCTGGAAGCTCGTGTTTTCTCTGAATAAAGTCTCTTCTTCCTTTCAGAGTGGTCTCGGTCACTGTCAAGCCTTACAGTGACAAATAGAGAAAGGCATGAATTATCTCACTCTACCAAGGGCCAAAGGGGGATTAGTGATGCCCCCATCTCAAGGGTGATGTAGGAGTTAGGGGGCCTCAGATAGCCTCTCCTTCTTAGGGGGGTCACTGGGCGAGGGGCTACACATCTGGTACACTTTCCAGCTGCCGTCCAGGGACCTAGGGGTTCTTCTTGCTGTCCTTGCACCTGGCAGCACTCCTTCCAGGGAGTATGTAGTTCCTGGCTGGGGCCAGAAGCTCACAAGCAGGTGTCATCCGGGGTAGACAGCCTGGTCGGAGGAGGGTTCTCAGCCATCTTGGTGAGCCCGTCCCTGGAGGATGGGCCAGCCCCATGCCTGGTGGTGTCCTAAAGGGACCAGAGCATGAGAGGCTCACCTTGCACTTGGTGGGGTGGGCACATTGCATGGCCAGCTGTTAGAAAACCCAGGCCCTGAGCAGTGTGACTGGGTTCTGTTGCCCTCCTTCCTCTTTCTCCTCTGCCTCCTCCTTCCTCCCCTTCCTCCTCCTCCTCTTTTTCTGCTCCCCTCCTCCTGGCATCTGTAAAGTGTGTGTAGCTAAGATTATACGTGACATTCACAGGATATGTGACAAATCTCCTGTCCCATGTTCTGCAGAGTCCTTCCAGCTCCCTACTGGAACTCAGGAACCCAGGACTCACCTCTCTGGTGACTCAGCTCTTGAATTCAGCACGAGGAAAAGTCATCAAGGATGACTCAGAATAGCTCCTCTGACACTTGGGATGGCTGGACAGCACTCATTTTATCTGCCTGCAGTTCCTTGGTTCAGTGACAGAGAAGTACCCTTCTCAGATGGTTCAGGGTGGGCTTGGAAGGGGATGGATGTCTAGCAGGCTCCTCTGGGAGAGGTTTCCTCTAGGTCTGGCAGGTGAGGGTGCAGAAACAGTGCCCCCTGAGGAAAGGGAGGTTCAGGATAGGCGGAATCATTTCAGGGCAAAGACCTCACCAGATGTCTGAAAGACTGGTTCTCAGTCGAATGGAGCCTTCCCACGCTGACCAAGCTGTGACACACACACACCTCAGCATTCCTCCTAGGGAATTAAAACAGTGCTTACTTGTCCACCTTGCCTCTGGGAGGGACATCCCTCAAGATACAGCGAGTGGGTGTTGGACTGGGCAGGTGCAGATGTGCTGGGGAACGTGTCCCCGTGTGCTGGAATGCAGAGGTGGTTGAGAGTCAATGGGGGTCAGGGATGAAATGAGGTAGTTTGAATGTAAAGTGTCCCCCGTGACCTCATGTGTTTGTGATTAAGCCTCATACTTGATCCCCAGCTGGTGGCAATTGGGGGCAGGCCTGAGGTTTATAAGCCCAGATCCAAGCCCAGTACTGAGACAACTTCACCCACGTATGTGACAGCTTCCTGTTTGTGTCGTGTTTTCCCCACCACGATGACGCTTCCCCTGAATAAATCCTTTTCTCCCATCAGCTGCTTTTGGTCCCGTATTTTGTCCCAGCCACAATGGGGTGGGTACACAGTGGGCCAGTGGTGGGCAAGGTCTCCATGAGCAGATGACAGACACTGAGGGTCAGGAAGGAGAAGTGTTCTGTGCGGAATCACAGTGCTGGCGGAAGGGCTCCCACTGCATACAGCAAGTGCCTAATATGCTTTGTGGCCGTCACTGGGTTGGATCTGGATTTTTGAGCTTCTGTGTTTGCTAGACTGAGGGAACCTCTTTAGCTTAGGAAAGTGGAGGTAGAAGGAGGGTCTGCTGGCGGGAGCACAGGAGGCCTGGGATGGCCTCCCTAGGTGCAAACACCCCAGGCTGAAATTGGAGCCTCCTGCTGTTGGGCTTAGAGGAAGCCCCACACTCAGGCAGCTCCCTGAATGTGGCCTTGGATACTGACAGCGCCCATGACCTGAGGACCAGAATCAGCTGACCAGCAAGTCCCCAAGTAAAACCACATTGGTCTCCTTAGTGCTCAGATTTTGTCTCATTGGTAATTTCTCTAACATGGACACTTAATGGGAAGAAACCTAGAAGTTGGGGCTTGAATGTCTTCCTTTAGATAGGCTCCTTCTGTCTGTCTCCACACAGTCTGACCTTGGTGGCGACTTACAGATGGCTCAGGCTGTCCTTTCTTAAGACACCGCTGTCTTTATCAGGTGAGGTGGGTGTGAGGCAGGGACACATCCTCTCCTGCTCGCTGTGACCTGGAGTCCTCAGGATGAAGGGACCATGCTGACCTCTGGGGACATGCCTCATTTTTCCCTCCATGGCCTGTCCCTTCCTTCTTGGGACAGTGGTTGACTATCACATGTCCTGATAAACATGCAGAGAAAATTGTTGAGTTACATGCGATGCATTTATTCATTTAACAATTATCTGTTGCCTGTCCACCCAGGGCCTAGCTTCAGGCTGGGCAGTGGAGGATGCAGAAATAAACAAGATATTGCCCACAGCAAACCTGGCTGAGACACACGGTCCAATGAGGACTATCAGTCGGGCTATTTGCTAAAAATTTGCCATGCATTTCTTTATTTGATATTGATTATAGTTGTTATCATTTACATTTCATATAGGAGGAAGTTGAGACATAGAGAAGGAAGGAAACTTGCCCCAAATCACATAGCCGGTCAGTGAAGGAGCTGGTGTGATGGTTAGTCTCAATTTGATTGGCTCAGAAATGACTAAGAAACATGCCTGTGGGCTGGTCTGTGAGGATGTTTCCAGGAAGGATTCAGTGAGGGAGGAAGACCCTCCCCAGAGTGGGCAGCCTTTCTGGCAACATAAAGAAGTCTCAGAAAGCAACATTGCTACTTGCTTGCCTGTCCTGGCTTCTTGCTGGCTCGTGTGTCTTTCTCGTTGATGTCACTGTTGCTACCATCCTTCAATACCATGGGAACCCGGCTTCTTCAGCCTTCCAATGTGGACTGAAGACCATTGGCTCTCCAGGAAAGTTCCAGGCCTTGGGTGCCAGATCGGGACTGCTGAGCCATCCGTCCTCATGGACAGAGAGGCTACTAGTTCTCGGCCTCTCCAGCATGCAGACTCCCGGGTCTGTATTGTGTGAGCCAATCCATAAATCCCCTTTAGTGATAGATACGTTCTTTCTATTGGTTGTTCCTCTAAAGAAACCTGCCCAATAAACTGGGCATTAAACTCAAGCATGTGATCCCTGGGACTATTATCTTTAAAATATTTTATTTATTTATTTATTTTTTTGTTTATTTGTTTACTTGAGAGATAGAGGCAGAGAGAGAGACACACACACACACACACAGAGAGAGAGAGAGAGAGAGAGAGAGAGAGAGAGAGAGAGTACACCAGGGCCTCTAGCCACTACAAACAAACTCCAGATGCTTGCACTGCCTTGTGCATCTGACTTTACATAGGTACTGGCCCTTAGGCTTTGCAGGCAAGCAGCTTAACCACTGAGCCATCTCTTCAGCACAGGGTGTACCGTCTTAGCTGTAGGGCTGTGCAGATCACTGGATCAGCACAGACGAGAGGAGAGAGGTCACAGAACCCAGCCCAGGTGTGGCTAGAGGAAGCACCAGATGAGAGTGGAAATTGACTTGTCCTCTATCCTGGTCATCCATAACAACCCGCCTGGGCTTAGGGGTGTGAACTAAGCAGCGATTCCCACCATCCTGTCTCATGGTGCTCGGCCCTGACGGAGCTCATCTAGGGTTCTCCTTTGGGGTCTCTTATGTCACTGCAGCCTGGTGGTGGCTGGGATAGATTGACCTTCCTGTCTGGAGCTGGAGCCTGGCCCCCAGCAGGGCCAAGACATGACTAGGACACAGTGGCTGGTGGGATTTGCTCCACCTCTGAGGTCTGAGAAAGGTGGACAAGGAGTGGGAGATCTTTTGAGAGGAAGTCTGAGGAAGAGCCTCTTTCTGGTCCAGTGTGAATGGTTGCTAGTCCTTGATGAGGCTGCTTGTGAAAATAGCCCCAGCGAGGGGATGCCCCTTGTCCCTCTGTGCCTCCCTCGTAGCTGGCCTGTGCTGGCTGCTCTCTGACTTGCCTCTTTCCTGGGCCGAGAGTGGAGTGAAGTCTTGCTCTCGAGAGGAGCTGTTGGATCTTTCAGGTTCCTTTCTGGTGTGGGGAAAACAGAGTGGAATTAAACCCAAGGTCTGCCTACTGACTCGGGGAGAGGCAGTGGTGAGCAGTACTCCCTGGATGTGCGGGGAAAGATTGGAGGGAGAGGCAAGCTGCCATGATGTGGAGTTGGACAAGGCCAGCTGCTAAGGACCCAAAGACTGTCCTGGAACTGAGTGAACTCCCACCGACAGTCAGGAAGTGGAGTTTAAAGGAGCTGGATTCTCTGATGAAAGTCTGAAAGTGGATCCTTCCCTCACTGAGCCTCTGGAACACAACCCATTGTGAATGCAGCCTGGAGCACACACGCTACGTAAGGCGTGTGGCTTCCAGCTGCTCCGTCTGTGGTCATGTGTTAGGTGGTCGTGACATCAAATACAGTGAAGGTCATCTCTCTGCTTTGGTGACATCTGGGCCAGTGGTAGTCAGCAGGTTCTAGGTCTGTGGCCTAAGTGTGGTTTGCCTTGTGGCCACAGAGACTCAGTTCCCAGTGGACTTGTGACTTACCTCCCACAGAGTTCCTAGTCACATGACAGCCTACTTTTTAATGGCTGGCACAGCCACATTTTACTGTGGAATTAGCTGGAATAACAGCAGCATTTTAGCTGTTGATTGGGAGCCATATATTAGCAGCTGGATTAATAAGTGCTCAGTGACAGACCAGCGAGAGTGAGAAAACGAGACACTGTATTTATCCCCAGTGCAAAATCCTTTGTATTATTAAAGACACTGGGTTAACTGAGAATAGATTTAATGTCTGCTGGTAATTTTATTCGATAATCAGCAGCCCAAGGTCCCCACTGCTGCCTGAGCCCTGGACTCCTCATCTGGGGAAGCCACAGGGCTGGAAAGTTGCAGACAAGGGCACTCACATGGGACTTCTTTTCTCCTCCCTGGCCTGTGACTCCTGTGTGTGAAGCCTGGGTCACTGGTAGGAGGCAGGGTGAGTCCCTCACCTGCTTAGAGCTGAGCATGGTGATGCAAGCTAGTGTGAGTTCTGGGGCATTTCAAAAGAGGGCTGGCAGAGATACTGTCAGGATAGTGCAGGCCTGACTGGGACTCGAAGAAAGCTACTGTACAGAGGGCCACAAACTGGTTCAGCCAGCCTCTGTGTCCTGCCATGTGTCTAGTGGAGTCTGTGCTCAAGGTGCCTGGCCTAGGACAGGGATGGGTGTGCCTGGCGCTGGCTGGAGGAGCCCTAGAGCTGGGTGGGATAGACTTCAGGTGGTGTCTGCCTCGGTGGCCGTGTGCAGTGGGGCCTGCATTCTGGAGAGGGGCTCTACTTGAGATCCTAGTAAGTTGTTAGCCTTCTGAATAATCTAGAGGGTGGAGTAGAAGCCAGGAGGGAGGGCTGGGGATACAGCTCAGTGGCTGAACCCTTGTCTCTGCTGGGCAAAGCCCTGGGTCCAATCCCAGCACTGCAACAAACAACACAGACAGCCCCAGCCAGGCCTGCTTCCCTCGAGTGGCGCGTCTTTAGCTCCAATCCAGTTGCCTCCACTACTTCTCTTCAGCATCCTACCCAGTCCTGCCTCTCTCCTGTCTTCCCAGGATGTGCTTCCTGGCAGACCCTGGGCTGGGGTGGGATTCCCCTGGGGAGGTCGGAATCTGCACTGAGTGCATGTGACACAGATGGTTGGGAGAAGAAACATGGGCTTTGGAGCACCTCTGGCCTTGGCTAACTTCCGCCCTTCATTGTGCTGGCCACCCTGGACGTCCCTGATCTCTTTAAGCCTTAAGACTGACCACCATCTTTACCTGATCGGGGAATGGTAGTAAGGACAAAAAGAGAATGAATGAGGGGAGGGAGAGATGGCCAAGTGGTTAAGGCACTTGCCTACAAAGCCCAACAACCTGGGTTCAATTCCCCAGTACCCACGTAAAGCCAGATGCACAGAGTGACACATGCATCTGAAGTTTGGTTGTGGATCAGAAGTTTAAGATCATCTTTGCCTACATTGCAAATTTGAGGCCAAACAAACAGTAGCTTTAGAAGGAGCCAATCAAATAAAGGTTGGCTTTGCTCGCTGCCCCTGAGGTTGAAGAAAGCAGATGGAAAAATGAATGACTGTGGCTGCCTGGGCCTGGGAGCCTGTGGAGGGCATCTCAAGGGTCCAGGAGCTGGCAGCCACTGGGGCCAGGAGACCTTCACCTTCAGAGATTAATTGTGCAGAGACCAGCATGAGTCCCGGGCCCCGAGACAAGAGTGGTTGAACCACTCTCCAGTGCCGAGGATCAGAAAATCTGGGTGATTGTTTATTGCCTCCATTTTTTATTATCAGCAAAACTTTAATTACAGCTCTCACTAAACCTACTACCTTCTGCCAGCATTTACAAGGCAATAAATTTTCCCTCCTCTCCTTGCACAATCTGAACCTCCAATAGGGCAGTGCATATGCATTGGAAGATATTGATTCCTTGAAGAAATTATAACAGCATTTGTTCTCAAGTAAACACACAGAAAGGCTATTATAACACGGAGGAAGAGTCGATTGTCTTTGCTTTATTAAACAACACAGCTCTCAATTGGAAGCACATTTAAATTATCAGGAGATTGGTAGAACAGACAGACAGTCAGCAATGCCTACAAGGAGGCTTTGAGTGTGAGGTGAGAAGGAAGGCTTTGTCCTTCTCCACTCATTTCTCACTCCCTTATCAATCAAACCACCTTGTTCCCCTCCTTCAAGTCCTTTTACATCGAAGGGGCATTGATTGAGGCTCAGCTTGGAGGTGGGCAGCCCACTACAGGCTGGCAGATGCGAAGCACACACAAGGCCTGCCAACTGGCTAATGGCCCCATGGGTATTGGCAGACAGTAAACAAAAGCCTTTTAAAAACTTCTTGTGTTACTGGCAAGTAGAAATGGTTGATGCATTCATCAGTCTAATTTGGAAAATGGTGCATGGCTCGCCTTTGCTTTGGAACCCCCAAGAATGAATCATGAGTCCACAGTCCTGCAAGGGCAGCGGTGCGATCAGATTCTGGACCATACTGGAATGTTCTGTGCAGTGTTCACAGGATGGTAACGGTGTCCTGTTCAGAGAAAGGTAACTCCAGAGTCTAGAGGGATGCTCAGTGGATAAAGCGCTCCTCATGAAAGTATGAGGACCTGAGTTTGGATTCCCACACCTACGTAAAAGACAGACAGACTCTGAAGCAGACTCCTGAAAGCCCAGTTTTCCTCCAGCAAGATGGAAGGTGGAGACAGGAGGATGCAATCTGTTCACAGAAACCCCACCTGAGGACCAACATCTGAGGTTGTCCTCTGACCTCTACACAGGGACTGTCACGTGTATGCCTGGACCACACCCATGAACACATACATGCACACTAATGAAATATTACTTCTTGAACTCATTTCCCATGACTAAATAAGCTCAAAAACACAGAATGAAGTTTAAACAAATTTCTTTGTTGTGGGACCTTCATGGCCTTTATGATAATATGCATTATAACCTGGACGGGGGAGAAAATCATACATATATAAAATTTGAAGAAAATTTTTTTTTATCAGAACTTCACTCCATGGAGGCCAGGGGTTTATGAGCTATTCGCTGGTCTGTGAAATAAAGCAAAGGCAGAGCAGACCGAGGAGCGCTCTGGAATCCCCTTGCTGTGCTGGGCAGAAGGACATTCAGCTGATCTACCTAATTATTGGCCAATGCTTTGCTAAAATGGTGCCTGAGCTCTGCTGGCGCCTGGGAGCAGACTTGCCCACTACCGACCTGCGTCTGCTCACCCCACGTTTGCCACGCCCACCTCAGTTCATCCCAGGTATGGGCGTGTCTCCCACTCTAAATCCAAGCCCATTGGCTAGGACTTTGGTGAGTGTCCACCTCCAGCAAGCTTTCACAAGCTAAATCCCTAAGGACACCCAGTCACTGACTGCTCTGGGTTGAGGGAGAGACCCGGGCTCAAGGAAGTAAGCCGATGAGCAGTAGGAAAAGGACACCTGACTTCTCCCCTGGCTTCCCGTGCACATGCGTGGGGCCTGCACATCACGTGCACTGCATCGCACACACGCAAACAAATCTGAGGAAATGGATGTTGAAGTTTCTGAAAGCTATCACAGTATCAAAGGCTTGGTTGAAGGGGCCAAGATTTCTTGGTGTGTGTGTTTGTGGAGGCCAGAGGACACCTCTGGTATCATCTTCAGGAAAGCTCTCCACCTTTTTAGAAAACATTTTATTTATTTATGAGAGAGAGAGAGAGAGAGAGAGAGAGAGAGAGAGAATATAGGTGCCAGGGCCTCCAGCCACTGCAAATGATGCATGTGCCACCCTGTGTATCTGGCTTTACATGGACACTGGGGGATTGAACCCAGGTCCTTGAGCTTTGCAGGTAAGCTCCTTAACTGCTGAGCCATCTTTCCAGCCCTCTCCACCTTTTTTTTTTTTGAGACAGGTCTCTCATTGGCCTGGAACTCAACCAAATAGATTAGACTAGTGTGTATCACTATGACTAGCTTTTCAAATATGGATGGGTTTGGGGGATTTTACTGACTGAGCCATCTCCCCATTTCCCGACATTCTTGAAAGTAGGAAAACTCAAAGGAAGGAGCTAGACATTTTGTGTCGTATTTGTCCCCAAGGTATATGTTGACCTGAATACAGCTGTCAAGAAGCCAAGAGGCCAAGTAGAGAGGGGCTCTGAATGTCTCAGAAGCTGAGCACAGTATTGGCCATGTTTATGGATTTGGGGGGGGGGATTGAAGTTTGGGTCCTGCCAAGTAGAAAGGGCCCCGGTGAGCATCCATGGGCTTTTAGCTGCAATTTCCAAGAGTAAAGTCTCACTTGAAATGGGTCACCAAAGCTGCCTTTTCATCAACACAGCCATATACTATGTGAAGGCCCTCTGTCCCGGCTCAGCCATCAGAAACAAAACAGAGTCCTCTCTTGAGCAAGGTAATATTATCCAGATACTCACACTCTCTCTGCCATATCTGGAATTCAATAAAAACTAAGTGAGCACCATCACAAGTGACTGCAGAATAGACTTCGAGGGAGCTTATCAGACACAGTTGTTAAAACTCGGATTAGTATGTTCAAGAATTTGTGCAGCTGCTATAGAAATCAGTGTGGAGCTTTCTCTAAAACCCAGAAATAGAGCCACCATACAACCCAGCTAGAGCTCCTGGACATATATCCAAAAGACTTCCTCCCACACCATAGATACTTGCTCATCTGTATTTATGACAGCCTTGTTTACTATAGCAAGGAAATGGAACCAGCCTAGGTGTCCGTCAGCAGAGGAATGGATAATGAAAATGCGGTACCTATACACAATGGCATTTTATTCAACTGTAAAGAAAAATGAAATCATAAAATTTGCAGGAAAATGAATGGATCTGGATATTTTTATATTAAGTATTGCAACCCAGAACTAGAAAGACAAATACCACACGTTCTCTCTCATATGTGGATGCTGGCTTTTAATTTTTATGTATGTGTATCTATGTGGGTGTAGATATAGGCCAGGGAACTAGAAAGCGTTCTAAGAGATGGGGGGTAGGTTTTCAGAAAGGAGTGGGGAGAGAGTAATACAATACATGGACCTGAAAGTGTAAAGAAAGGGGACCACTGGGGGGGGGACAGATGAAAGGGACAGAGGGAGGAGGGAGAAGACTAGGAGAGGGAGATCAATGAAACAGACCTGGGGCCTGGGGAGATGCCTCAGTTGGTAAGATTTTTGTTGTCCGATCATGAGGACCTAGCTTGTTTTTCCATGTCAGAGCGAGCATAGTGGCATGCACTGGGGATGTGAGACAGAGGATTCCCTGGGATTGCTGAAGACCTTGTCTAGCCAAATGGCTGAGCTCTGGATTCTGTGCAGTGTGAGAGAGGAAGATCACTGAACATTGATTGACCTCTAGCCTCCACATTTATGGGCACATGGAGATGTGCCCTCCTCCCACACACACGTGCCCATACACATACAAACACACATACACATGCAAACAGAGTTAAAAAATTAAAAACAAAGTCTGCTATAAGAAACCCATTATTTTGTATGCTAAAAAAAAGCCAAAAAAATTAAACAACAAAGAACTTTGTGGCAAATTGGGAAAAATAACACAATTAAATGGAAATTTGAAAATTAGGATATTAGCCAAGAATTTTCCTAAGCCGAGTAACACATTGAACCACAGAGTCAAGAAGTGCTACAGGGGCCGGAGAGATGGCTCAGCAGTTAAGGCACTTGCCTCCACTGCCTAAGGCTTTAATTCCCCAGTACCCACATAAGCCAGACCCACAAGGTGGTGGCCCTTGTGCGCTCTCTCTCTCTCTCTCTCATCTCTGCTTGAAAATGAATAAATAAAAAATATATATATATAAAGAAGCGCTACAAACCTCAAGTAGAACAACCTAGAGAAATAGCTGCTGGGCACAGTGGTGGACGCCAAGAATCCCAGGAGGTGGACAACATGGTGGGAACTTGTCTCCAAACAAACACAATCATCAAGAAACAAACATACTTAGTCAGAGTCAAACTGCTGAAATCAGAAAAAGAGGAAATTTTAGAAGATGTAGAGGGGAAGGGACAAATCTCCAATTAAGAGCAACAGAGAGCACGGCATGAAACTGTGGAGACCTGAAGACATTAGAAGGCTGTTCATGGAGGAAGAAAAGGCCCAACTTAGAATTCTGGATCCAGTGAAAGACCTCTGAGCACATTTCACTCTACAACAATGACGAGAAAGCATCAGCATCAGACCCAAGGTAAAGAAAATAATTTAAAATTTAAAAATATCTGAAGACTGAAGGATATTGATACCAGATAGAAGTATAGAAATTGAGAAATCCATTTAAGGGCACACAGATTAAACCAGTATGTGCAATAACAAGAGTGCGGAAGACAGTGAAGTGGGGGTGAGTAGAATTAGTGTTGTGAAGGTCTTTGATTGCCTAGGAAGTAATGAGGTGTTTGTTTATTTTAGGCTGACACAAGTCAAGAATGCACTGTTTACGGTTTGCACTATATAATCTATAAAATATAACGATCAAGTTAGAAGTGGTGTAAAATGAAATAATCAAAACGATTGGTTAATCCAAAAAGGAAAAGAAATGAAAAAGGAATTTAAAGCAGGTGAGACAAATGAAAACAAACGACAATATTATAGAGCTATCCTCAAGTGTATCAGTGATTATATAAGGTGCAAGTGAAGCAAATATTAGTTTTTTAATATTTAAATGTAAGGATTCAGAAATACTAAAAGTAAACAGAAAGAAAGTGATGTATACAAACACTAATGAAAGAGATAGTGTAAATAAATAGTTGAAATATAGAGATAAAGACAAGAGTCAGTACTGGAGATCCGGATATCATTTCATGGTGGGAACAGGTCAATGTCTCAGGCTAGCAAATGCAAACTTAAAGGCACTTAATAACATGGCTTCAGAACATCTAAAGCAAAAATTGCAAAGCTTAAAAGGAGAAGTACATGGTTTTATAATCATGGTGGGAGATTTTTTTTCTATAAGCTAATGGCAAGAATTGTCTCAACTTGAAGTTTTTTTTGTGCATTAAGATAAAAAACTTTTTGAGAGGCTGAAGAGATGGCTCAGTGGTTAAGATGCTTGTCTGCAAAGTCTAACGACCAGGGTTCTATTCCCCAGCACCCACACAAAGCCAAATGCACAAAGGAGTGCATGCATCTCAAGTTTGTTTGCAGTGGCTGGAGGCCCTGGTGCACCCAACCTCTCTGTGTCTTTCTCTCTTCTTTCTCTACTTGCAAATACATAAAAATATGTTTAAAAACTTTCTGAGGCAGTTGTTCTTGTTTGAGAGCAAACAGAATAACTGTTGGAATGGGTGAAAATAAGTATCAATCGAAAATAGGTACGGTGGTGGTCTTTCTTTAAGAGCTGATTCCATGTGTGGGATTTTGTCTTCACAGTTTCTCAGATGTTCTGTGTGGCATGTATGTAGGCTGGTTACACACTGAGTGAGGTCTTTCTAGTTCCCATGAGAGTAAGTTCATGCTCTTTCAAGAATTGTGTGGTGAGCACCTGCTTCCTGATGGCTAACTACCTGAACTCAACTCAGATGCTGCTCAATCCTATGAAGGATTCAAGCCAGGGGCTGGGGAAATGGTTCAGTCGGCAAGGGGAAGACCTGAGCTTGGATCCCCAGCACACGCCAGGCATTGTGGGACACCTGCAATCCAGGTGCTGGGGAAGTGGAGGCAGACGCTTGCTGGCCTAGTTGAGTCAGTGAGTTTGAGGTTCAGTGAGAGACCTTGTCTCACAAAAACAAGGTGGAGAGCAATTGAATAAGACACCAGTATCAACCACTGGCCTCTACACACACATGCCTTCATGTATCCCCCACTCATATCCACATGCATGAACACATATAAACACACACAAAGGAATGCTAAGTGTCTGATTCTCAGTACTGTTGAATATTTTCTATGCAAGCACAACTGTGGCTCATGACCAGCAGATCCAGGCTGAAGGATATGGGTTGTGGGATGCCTCTGAATGAAGACAGCTTCAGAAACAGACAACAGTCACAGACAAGGTGTGTCCGTGTCTCCCAAATGTCCTGCTCTTCTAAGTGGCCCATCTCCTGGGGTTTGTCCCTTTGAGGCTTAACTCCTCAATATGACAGAGTCAGGAAGCGGGACCTTTACAGGATCATCAGGTCAGAGGTCGCCTCTTGTGTAGGGTTCAATGCTGTCTCATGGGAAAGCTCACTGTCATTATTACTCTGGAGAACAGGTTGTTATACGCACCTGGGCCCTGTCATTCCTTCTCTTCTCCACACATGCTATTCATCTCTCTTACTTGAGTGCCCACCACGATGCCATCTTCCATGATGTGTTGCCGCCAGGGGACCTTATCATGTGTGGCACAGTGCTGTTTAGACTTCCAAGCCAGCAGGATAGTGAGCAAACAACTTCTCATTATGAGGTACTCAGCCTCAAGTATTTTGTTACAGTAGCACAAAATGAAGTTAGGCACATTATTTCAGATAGTAATGATGTATCAAGATCAAGACTATATATATAACTTGTGTGTGCATAGCTAACATAATTAGTACCAAAGTTGAACCAACCTGAACTACCTAGATTTTCCTTGATTCATTTCATTTTATAAAATCTGCTTCCCTTTTATCTTATTTTCACTAAAGCTGTTTATGTTCAGCATAGAATGATCAGGAAAAGATAAGCAAGAATAAAAACGAATCTCTCATTCTAACCCTAAGATAACCATCAATTTTTATTGCATTTCTTTCAGCCTTTTTCTTTTTTTCTGAAGCAGATATACACATTATTTTATGGGTTACTTAAAAAGAAAACTCCCATTGTATTAAGGGCACATTTAAAAGGTGATAAATAGATTTATGCTTTTGTATTTTTAGCTCCATTTCCTGTTTTTTTTCTGATTCTATAATAATGTGAAAGATCCAAAAAGGCTAAATTCAGAAAATTAGCGACTCTTGAGAGAACTGCTACTTCCATTTGTAGACAAGATCCCACCCTTTTCCACGAATATAAGTAATTTTCACTCTTTGCAAATAAAATCAGTCTCACATTGTGCAAGGCGACAGTGTCTTAATAGCTGATGGCGTTGCCTTGCATCGAGGTGACACCTTTTATTTTTGTGGTTTCTTACTTAGGGCATATACTGTTTCTAACCTTTTTCTTGTCATTGAAAACAGAGGTGCACACATCTGTTGCTGCACATCTAGCTCTTTCCTTAGGAAAAAATGGTGGCTGTGATAAGATTTCTTGGTTGATCCCACATGACCCGGCTTTAGCACTCCTTCGCACATACCCTAAGGACTCCACACCACGACAGAGATACTTGCTCATTACAGGTCTCTTCACCACAGCTAGGGACTGGAACCGGCCAAGATGTCCATCAACAGATGAGTGGTAATATACACAAATGAACTCTATGTAGCACTATGGAAAAATGAACTTATGAAATTTGCAGGAAAATGGGCTGATTCAAAAAGAATCATTTATTAAGTGACTCAAACTTAGAAAGGCCCAAACTACACGTTCTCTCTGATATGTGGGTCATAGCATGTAACATCTCTTAAGGATGTGTATACAGGGAGGCAAATGGGAATTAAATCTCTATAGAACTATAATCAAAAGTGCATACAAAGAGGGGAAGGGGGATACAGGGGAGAGGGAACTTGCAGGGGGGGAGGGAAAGGGGTGATAGCAGCAGGGAGAAGAATAAAGTATACTTTAAAAAGCCCGGGATTTCTTGACCCAAAGGTGTGATGTTAATCTTGACTGGATTGAGAGCCACCCAGGAGGCTGATAAAGCACCCCTGTGAGTGTGTCTGTGAGGACATTTCCAGAGAGGACCCACTGAAGGGGGAGACTCACCCCGAGTGTTCGTGGTACAGTTCCACAGGCTGGTGAGCTGCTTGGATTAAAACAGGGAAAAGGAGAAAGGCCACCAGCACAGTCGTGCTGTTCCTCCACTATGGCCACCACTGGGAAAGGAGCCTCCTCTGTCGCCCATTCCTGGTACTCAGCCTCATCTCACTCCTAAAGCGACAGGCTAAGGGACCAGGGACGGAGGCCTCTCAAACCAAAAGCCAAACTAAACCTTTCCTCTTAAGTTTCGTTGCTGTTATTTTGTTTAGGTGTTTTGTCATAAGGACGAAGAACCAAGATAAAGGATGTGTCCATGTTCAGGGCCTTCAAGTCACACTGCCTTCTAGAGAAGCCATGGTGACTGGACTGACATTCCCATCACAATGAGGCTGATCATCAACATGGGATCTGGTCCCCCTCCGAGTCTCTGCGAAACTGGTAGGCGTGAAAGAGACCCGCACCTCCTTGTCTCTAGCTGGGACTAGATGCTCCTCGTCGTCTCATTGTTCACGCATGTTTCTTCCTTCATTAGTTCCTGTCACCTGAGCTTAATTCTGTGGTACCAAAACAGAGTGCCCACCCTCTTTAGGTGAGAGTCCTTATACAAAATAGACTGAGGCATGCCTTGAGACCCTTTCTGTTCACTGTACACATGTGCCCACAGACAGGTGAATATGTGCACACATGTGCACACGCATGTGCCCATAGACAGATGAATATGTACACATATACACACATGTGTCCACAGATAGGTGAATATGTACACACATACATGCACACCACATATCCATTCACACATAAATAAAACCAACTCCCTCCACAACCCCTTGTCCCCAAACAAAACAAAGCATAAAAGAAAGGTTGGGTCTGAAGCCGAGGTCCCAGCCTGCCACTCTCTGCTGGGGCAGGATGAGACAAAGGGCCGTTCATTCTACATGGGAATCTCCTTGAACAGAAATGCAGTCAGGACTAGAAATCAATCCATTGTGATGCTAACTAGGCTTAGGCAGTACTGTCATGTTTTTGCATATTAAGGATTAGCATTAATGAACAGATTAAAATCATTTATGCATAATGTATGATTTTACTGAAAATGGTACTATAAAACATGTTTAAGTATGTTTGAAAAGTCATTTTTTTTCTTAATAGACCTTTAATATTGCTATTTGGTCTATTCCTTTAATTCCCTCAGAAAACTTTCTCATAGACTGTTTCAGAGGCTAGACGCTGCAGTAACAAGTAACCCCCACACTGGCTTTAAGTCATTAAAAGTATTTCCTGCTCCCTCTGTGTGACCAGTGCGGGTGATTAGAGCCTCGTGTGCTTTGGCTGTATGTTGTCCCCGCAGGTTTATGATTGAATATTTGGTCCCCAGCTGGTGGCACTGTTTCAGGAGGCTGTGGAAACCTTGGGAGGTGGGGCCTTGATGGAGGAAGTGGAGCTCTGGGGGTGGGTCTTGAGGTGGATAGATTGGGCCAGCTTCACACTTTTGTCAAGGAAGCCTCACATCCTGATGCCACAGCTCTGAGCCACTCCTACCCCCGTGCTTTCCTGCCCTGCTGGACTATACTATGAGCCCAAAATAAAGATTTCAGCCAGGCATGGTGGCGCATGCCTTTAGTCCCAGCACTGGGGAGGCAGAGGTAGGAGGATCTCCATGAGTTTGAGGCCAGCCTGAGATACATAGTGAATTCCAGGTCAGCCTGGACTAGAGAGAAGTCCCTACTTTGAAAAAAAACCAGTAAATAAAATAAAATAAAATAACTAATTAAAATAATTATTTTCTCCCTAAGTAGCTTTTGCTCACATATCCTATTACTTCAGTGGCTCAGGAGCTGATGGAGACCCTCCGCTCATGCCCGGTGCTCCTGGACACGGCTGGTGAACGAGTTAGCTGTGTATGGGGTTCTGTGAGTGGCTGCCCGAGGGAGAACACGTCACACACCGATCTTTCCCCCAAACTATGGTCTTTGGTCAAGTCTGACCTGGTGCCAGCTTTATACATTCTGCTGGCAGAAATGTTCTTTATATTGTGTGGTGGTTTGAATGCGAACATCCCCCATAGCCTCAGGTATTTTTAAAACTTTTTATTGATAACTTTCATGAATAGAAGCAATATACCATGATCATAATCCCCTCCCACAATCCTCCCTTTCCCCCTCCCAAATGCTGCTTCCATTGAATCCCTTCTTTCCCTCCCATGAGTCTCTCTTCTATTTTGATGTCATCATTCGCCCCATCCTGTCATGAAGGTCTTTTGCTGTCATGAATATCAAGGCCACGTTGTGTCTGGAAGACAGTAAGTATTGCAAGCACTCCTCCCCTTTCTTTGGCTCTTACATTAATGACAGTAATCATTTTCCCCTAGGGTTTATGACGTCCCCAGCCATAGAAGTACCGGGATGAATTCCCTCTTATGGAGCAGGCCTCCAGTCCAATCAGAGAGCAGTTGGTTTCCCCATAACAGACATGCCACCATTGCACCACCAGTTGACACAGTTGACCTGGTTGGCCAGCTATACAGCTTGCAGAGCCTACAGTTGGTTAAGACTGTGGAGGACTTTCCTCCCCCAACAGGGTGCACAGGTCTCTCCAGCATCCTGACAGCTAGTCCAGGGGGAGGAGGCTGCCTGCTCAGCTCCAGCTTCATTTCTGTGTCTGCCTCAGGTATTTATTTTATTAAGCATCCTACTTAGTCCCCAACCGGTGGAGTCTTTGGGGGGTGTAGGAAGTATATTGCTAGGGGCTGACCTTGGAGTTGAGGAGGCCAGCCTGACTGTGTGTTCAGAGCCATCTTAGACGTGTGATGAAGTGCTCCAGCTTCCTCCTCCAAAATGAACCTTCCCCTTGAAACCGTAAGCCTGAGATAAATCCTTTCCTCCCTTAAACTGCTCCTGGTTGGCTGTTTTGTTCCAGTAGCACCAAGGGAGCTGCTACAAACGGTTAAGAAAGAATATTAGTTGCATTATATGAAATTCAAATTTCAGTGTCCATACATAAAGTTATAGCAGAACATAGTCATACTCATTTGATTAGATATTGTCTGTGGCTAATGTGGTGCCCCAATGGCAGGGTTGATCGTGGTGACTGTGGCCTTATGGCCCACACAGTCCATCTCTGGTCTTTTATAGAGAAAGTTGGCTGAGACCCTCCCTGTTTTAAAGCAGCTACCAGGAAAAACATACCTGATTTTCATGCTCACATGTTATAGGCCGCAAGTCCCATGTTCTTGCTCAAGTCTGAGAAAGGTAGCAAAATGCAGAGAGAGAGAGAGAGAGAGAGAGAGAGAGAGAGAGAGAGAGAGAGGGAAACTCTTGGTGAGGATCTATGATATCTGCTGAGCTACTCTCGTACAGGCTAGGCAGGTGTTCTACCACTGAGCTACACTCCCAGCCCCAGGTTTAACCCTTTATTTATGAGAGAGAGAGAGAGAGAGAGAGAGAGAGAGAGAGAGAGAGAGAGAGAGGAGAATGGGGTGCTAGAGCCTCCAGCCACTGCAAACTCCAGACACATGTGCCACCTTGTACATCTGGCTTACCTGGGTACTGGGGAATCAAACCCAGGATGTCAGGCTTTGCACACAAGTGCCTTAACTGCTGAATTATCTCTCTACCCTAACCCATTCTTAACTGAATCTGAACTAATGATAATTTACCATAAATGCTTGACAAAAGCCTACATTGTCTAAGTCCAGGTAAGCCCAGCCCGTCCTCAGAACGACACAATCGATCTGTGATTATTCTCATAACTGCAATTTGCAACTTGATAACAACAGCTGGAGAAATTTATAAGCAACCCAATGAGCAGTTTTAAGGGAAAAAAAATCAATTCTAGTTCTCCGGAGTGCAAGGGGATGTTTAATACTGTAAATTATCCGAGCTCAGCTTTTTTTTTTCCCCCAAAAAGAAAAGCACTTATTTTCTAATTCAGTCTCATTTAAAGTGGGCGCCTTTGACCCTTATCTGAAAATTACGTTTTTCAAACAATTCAGGAGTGTGGGGAGTTGGAGGATTGTACCACTTTCTCCACAGTCTCAGCAAATAAAGTGGGGAGCAATTGAGGCAGCCACCTGACCTACACACACACACACACACACACACACACACACACACACACGAACATGCATACACATGCATTTTACCATACACACATACACATGTAAAAACACAATTTTGAATCATGATCGCAGGGATTCTGGGCTCAGAGCCCCCTCCTGAGGTAAGAAATATATTGGACTTTCTTCTTGGAGCTCCTCAGCTCCCCACGTGTGGACAGCTCTGGTGTGTCCTGCCCTAGTCACTTTCTGTCCCTTGGTTGCACAGACCCAAGAGGGTGAGCTTGGGAATCCTGCCCAGAGTTCAGTGCGTGCTACCATAGCGTCTGTCTGCCCTCACTCCTACAAATGACAATTCCTTTCTTTTTAAGAATCTCCAGACAGCTCCTGATCTGTTGAGAACCACAATTACTCTAAAGAAGCGTGCCCAGAGGGCACGTCTTCATGGAGTCTTTCCTGCTTCTTCCTGGTTTGGCAACCAAGTAATCAGAGAATATAAGAGCCCTTGTTCCCTGCCATCAAGTAAGTTTATAGAGATATAATTAGCAATAGTATTATCTTCATTTGGACTTAGCAGTGCTAAATGTCCTATAAGAGTTGTTTATGAGGCCATATGAATGGTTATGGTATTAATAACACGATTAGCCAGCAGTATCAACATTTCCCACCACTTACGCCTCCTAATGAGGTTGTATGTGGAGTTCCGGGTAGGGATGAGCTGGCAGATTTATAGGAGTTATAAGGAAGCACTTAGGAGACATTTAAAATGAATTTGGTAGCCTCAAGACGTAGGGCCCTTGTCTTCCCGCAAGTTAATAGCTCAGAGGTCTCTGGGTATAGATTCTAGCATCCCAGGACACCTGTGTTCTTCAGGTTCCACCCCAGTCCCCCCATATGTCCACTGCCACGATGGCCACCTTTCTGTGACTTTCCCAGCCCTCATGGAGGGCTTCTTATAGCTTGGGGAAGAGTTAGGCCTGTGTGCCCTCCCTCAGAAGGACTCAGCTCTGGGTCTTCTCGCACCCTGACAGGTACCAAGCGCCTCCTAGGATCCCCCAAAATTGTAGGGAGCAGGGCTGAGGAGCCATAAATGCTGTCTATCCAGCTAACCACTTTCACATGGGGAAACTGAGGCTCAGACAGGTGCATTTCCTCTAGGCCCTGGAGGGCATTGCAGGGGGCCAGAGATAGGGACTATGTGAGATGTCAGCTGTGCCCCTTGGCCAGAGCGAGGCCTCAGTTTCCTCCACTGGGAGGTGGAGATGTGTCACTGTGTGCTTGTGAGAATCACATGAAAGTCTGGCTGAGCTTCGTCCTCTTGCCCTGCCAGGGCAGGGTGGGGGCGAGGAAGAGCAGCCAGGCCAGGAGCAGGCCTTCTCTCTGACTTCCCTCTGAGGGGAGAGTGTGGGGTAAGACTCCCTGGGGAGTCTCTCAATTCCCTCTCTTTCCCTCCCTCTTTCTTCTTCCTTCCTTCCTTTTTCTTTCTTTCTCTCTCTTTTCTAACTTTTTTATTGATAGCTTCCATAATTATAGTCTATAAACCATCACGATTCCCTCCCCCATATCTCTTCCCCCTCGCAATTAGTCTGTTTTGTTTCAGTGTCGTCATCTTTTCCTCTCATTATGTGTAGGTATTATCAGGCACTGCGAAGTCAAGGAAGTTTGCGTTGTAAGCAGTCCTCCCCTTCCTTTGGCTCTTACGATCTTTCCTCCACCTCTTCCAAAATAGACCCCGAGCCTGGGGAGTGTGGTAGAGATGTCCCAGTGCTGAACACGACACTGTCATTTATTCTCAGCACTGTGGTGTCTTTTGCATTATCTCAATGGTCACCGCCATCTGAAAAAGAGAAGCTTTTCTAGACAAGAGAGGAGCATTATTATATGGGAGTGCTCATTTAATAAAAAAGTGCTTATAAGGAAGTTTGGTGGACATAATATTTGCATTTAAGCTAGACAACAGCAGGCATTACTTCCCTAGGGCTCATGACCTCCCCACCGTAGGCTTTGACTAGGTCTTCAGTACCAGGCATGGATTCCCTTCCATGGAGCAAAAGCAGTTGATTTCCCCCATTACAGATATATAGCCCCAGTGGGCACATTTGGCCTGGCTCGCTTCCTTCCTTCCTTCCTTCCTTCCTTCCTTCCTTCCTTCCTTCCTTCCTTCCTTCCTTCCTTCCTTCCTTCCTTCCTTCTTTCTTTGGTGTTGTGTGTGGGTGTGCACATGTATATGTAGGCCATGGGCATGCCTGCAGATGTCAGAGGGGGACACAGGGTTCCTCTGTTCTCTTCTGCCCTCTTTCCCTTGAGACATGGTCTCTAGCTGAAGCTGGGGTCCACACTGGTTTTGGTTAGACTGGCTTGGGTCTGGATGCTGACAACAACCAAGAAATGTCTGTCTTCCTTGGAGAAAGGAGGGAATCTGTGTGGATATTCTAAAATGGGGATGTCTCCTTTTGGAGGAATGGTGCGTGGGAGACACACACAGCCTTTGTAAGCCCTACTGTGAGCTAGTTCACTCACTCCTTGGTGTCAAGACTGTTGTCGCTGGGCTCCTCTTAGCCCCGCTCAGGTCCCACCGTGCCCGTGAAAATTGAGACACAGCAGCAGAAGCTCTTTGCTTAGGGAGCCAGGCACTTAGTGTCAGTGACTCTATCTGTCTTGTTACTTTGCATCATCTTTGCTCAGAGCCTGCGTGCGTGCGTGTGTGCGTGTTCTGGAGGAAGGAGCCGGAAAGACTAAGTGATGGATGAAATCCATTTTATTCCTTAAGTGGGATAAACAGTGGTGCTGGTTCAAGCACTTGCAAGGGGAGGAAGACTGATGCTCCAGCGTCCCCATAAGTCGGTCCTGGAGGCTCACAGTGCCTGTGGTACCCAATACACCAGCTGAGGGTGCGGCTGGATTTCCCTTATTAACAAAACTGCTGTAAACAGTCAGCAAATAGGACACCAGTCTCTCCCGAGTGGGTCTGGGGACATGCATATTTGTAAGATGGCCAGTTCTTTGTATGACTTTAAAAAGAGCGCTGTCCCCTATTTGATAAAAGTAATATGGTGCATACTGAGGGAAATTTGTAAAATAGAGATAAAGCATGCTGAAAACAAATGACAGATCTCAGTGTAGCTGGAGCCCTGTTGACAGATATGCTCCACTGCACATAAATGCCCAGGTTCCCCTCGATGTGTGTGTGTGTGTGTGTGTGTGTGTGTGTGTGTGTGTGTGTGTGTTGGGGTGGCCTACCCTCTAGCTGAATACCAGCCTGCTCTGGTGTCCTTGGGGGCTGGGATGTGTCCATGTAGTTGACCCGGTCTGCCTGTCAGGTTTTGAGGTGAATATTGTCCTGGATCCCTTTGTCCTGGAGTCTCAGCTCTGCCTTTGCTACTTCCTGGGTCATTGAAGATAATCTTCTCCTGCTTGCAGATGGCTCTGGGGAGGCGCATGACCAGCCTTGTATACAACATGCAGCATTTGTGACAGGATTGTGGGGAAGGCACCCAGGACTACAAGTTTTTGCAGCTTGGAGAAGAAAATAATGCAAGAGTTTGAAAACCTAGGTGTCTTCTCTCCGGCCTAAAGAAAAGCTTCTTTTTCTTTTCTTCATCGCTCACCAAGGGATGTCTGAGGGTGTCTGTCCATCTAATGCTGATGTAAGAGAGTATTTTCAGCGCCTACCATCTATTTTCCCAGCGCGATCAATCCTCCTTGACAGAGAGATTTCATCAGAGCCTGTACCTTCATGGAAACCGGGCAGCGAGACTGCAGGGCAGGGGCACAGCTTCCTAGTCAATATTCCCCGACCTCAGAGCTCACCCTGGCTCTGCTCATTCGATCCTCGAGTCCTGCCGTTGCTGTCAGGAAGGCCTGTCCTTGAACATGCCTGAGCGGTTCATTACCTGCCGAGGCAGCCAGGTGTGTCTGCACATGGCCGTGCTGGGGGCTCATTTAGTTGGCTTAATAATTAAAAGCAAATAAAGCCTGGATGCGGTCATGCTGGTGTTACTGGGGTGCCAAGGCAGAAACAAATGGGAAGACAGCCAGGTGTCGCAGCAGAGGAGACAGAGTGCTGGTCCCAGACTAGGGGAAAATGGCTCTAATGTAGGTTCTTTTCTTTCCTTTTTTAACTTTTTAAACTGACAGTTTTTATACATGCACCTAGTGTATTTGATGATAAATTCCTCCCAGTACCTTCTCTTGTCCCTTCCGCTGAACCCCTTCTTCTTTCCAACTAGTCCATCGTCTACTGTGATGTGTTTTGCTTTTCTTCCCTTTTCTTTTCTACAGGGTCTCATGTAGTCCAGGCTGGCATTGAACTCATATACGTCAGGATGACCTTGAACTTTTGGTCTTCCTGCTTCTGCCTCCAGAATTCTGGGATTTCAGGAATGCGCCCCCATACCTGGTTTCTGTGGTGAAGAGGAAGGAGCCCCAGGGCTTCCTGCCCCTATTATGGGCTATCTTGTTGGCCACACAGAATTCCTGTTCCCATGGGGCCTAGGGTCAGACTATCTCTGAACATGCAGTTGGGCTTTGTGGGTGTAGGAAAGATGGCGAGCATTGTCTGTCCTCAGACCTCTGCCCTGCCCTTTATTAGAATGAAATTGGATATTGGTGGTCTCCTAAGCATAGGCTGGATTTTAGTGATCCCATAACTGAGACCTGGGACGCAAGCCCAGAGCTCCCTGACCCCAAACCCATGGGTTTTTCCTTTTGTATTTAGTTGGGATTGGTGATGGGAGTTGAATCTGAAATGTCGACAGGCTCCTGTTCTGGAAGTTTCATCACCAGTTGGTGGTGACTTTGCTGGGTGGATCCTCAATCATTGGTATTTTAGTCACAGCAAATCAAAAGTAACAATTTTCTCCCAAAGATATGTCTAAATTCTTAGCCCCCATGGCTATTATTAGGGAAAAAGAGGTCTTTTTTTTACATGTATGTGTGTCGTGTGCATTTATATGTATGTGCACATGTGCTTGTGTGGGTGTGCTTGTGATGGTCAGAAGACACCCTCCAGCGTTTTCCTTGGGAATATCTCCCCCTCTGTTTGACACGGTGCCTGGAATTTACCAATTAGCAGGACCGGCTGGACAGTGAGCTTCGGGGATTCTCCTGTGTCTGCTTTCCCAGTGTGGAGACTACAGGCATGCGGACATTTTACATAGATAATTGTGATCAAATTCACGCTCACAACGCACTTTACCCACCGACCCATTTCCCCAGCCCCAAAGACAGGTCTTTGAAGATATAAGTAGGGATCTTGAGGTGGAGTATGCTATGCCGGATTACCTGGGTGGTCCCCAACTCCCGTGACAAATGTCCCTATTATACGAAAAAGGCCAAGGGGAATTTGAAACAGAGAAGAGACAGTGAGACAAGAGGATCAATGTGATCCAAGAGGCAGAGACTGGAGTCTTGTGACCACAAGGCAAGAAGACCGAATTCCACCAGAAGTTGAAAGAGACAAAGAACAGGTTCCCTCTTAGAGACCTCACCTGGACCCAGGGCCTGCAGGATTCCAAACTTCTGGGCTCCAGACCCGTGAGAGAGTAATTTTCTGTTGCTAAGAGCTACTCAGTTTGTAGTAATTGATTACTGCAGCCCCTGGAAACAAATGCCAATGGTGCTGTACGCATCCGAAGCTAAGATTGTCAGCCCCTTCGCAGACGCAGCGACATCATTCTGGATATTGGAGGTGGCCCTGCTGGCAGGGGCCTGGGTGTAACAGCATGAAACCCCATCTGAACCCATCTCTTCAGGCCCCTGATGACATTGCAAGCAGCCATAGTCTCAGTGTCCTTCTCGTGGACCCCAGGGTCCCCCGCTGTGAAGTACAGTGAAAGATGACCTGATGTTGCATGCATTTTTTATGAATGGATTTTGCTCAGCTTGAAGGTTGCCTGTTTCTTGCCTGGGGGCTGCAGCAGGAACTTAGGGTAGCCTCACTCTCACCGGCAGCTGACCTCACAGAAGGTTATAAATAGCAGTGAGGGATGGGTTTTGAGTGCCTCGAAGTGGAAGCGAGATCATTTGATGACAGCTGAGCGCAGGGGGGACAGCTCAATGCCCGGAGCCATTGTGGCTCCTCCATGCTGATGATAATCAGAACAGGCAGATGTCTCCGACAGCTGGGGCTAATGGGCTGTCAGACAGGGCCAGGCCAGCCTGGGACATACTCTGTGCTCCCTGGGGTGGGTCCGAGGCCGGGCTGAGGGCACTCAAGCATGAGGCTGTTGGGATCCTGCCCTGTCCAGTGCCAACTCACGAGGAACAGGGCTCTACTTCACGGGAGCTGGACAGCTTTACTTTTCACTTGTGGGAAACGGTCATTTGAATTATTGATGAGAGATTAAAACTAAGCTAATTCAGTTCAATTTCTGCAATAGACAAAACTATTGATAATTAACCTAGAAGCAAAGGTCAAGGGAAAGACAAGCAGAGGAACCGCCAGGAGGAGCAGCTTGTGTGAAGGTGGAAATCGTGCAGGAACCATCTTGACAAACACATAGCATCAAGATGAGGTTTGCTGCCACCAGAGAGACCTTCCCCTCAGCCTGAGGACTTTCTTGGTTTGTCTTGTCTTTTTGAGGCAGGCTCTCGCTATGCAGCCCAGGCTAGCTCACAACTTGTGATCCTCCCTGCCTCAGCCTTCCAAGTTCTGGGATTAAATCTGTCCCCAGCATCTTGAGGACTTTCTGAACAAAAAGTGACATGGCTTGTTTCTTCAATCTGCAGTCATGAAAAGAGAGGGGGACAGCTGCTGGCTTCCAGGTATGTGTCCTCTAGGGTGGCCCAGGAGCAGGCCAGGAGTAGGGAGACATACCCGAGCCTGGTCTTGGCTTGAGTCCCTGTGTGAGGCAGGCCCAAGGCACTGAATTCCAGAGTGACATTGGTGTGGAGAGGGAGTAACCCCCAGAGTGTTCTGCCTTGTCCACCCCAGACTTTGGCTTCATGAGTGTGTCCAGGGGATGGCAGGCAAGTGCTGGCTGGTACCTGGAGAGCCTCTCCTACTCACAGTCAGCTGTCCCCAGTGGGGAGCCAAGCATGTTTCTATTCTAAACTTTATTGCATGGGCATCTTGAATATTGGTCGTATCCCATTGGGTTATACTCTTATGGTTCCCTCCCCCACTCCTATTCCACTGCTGACCCTCCTCAGTGCAGTTTTCATTGTTCATTGTGGGGTCGTGAATGTACCCGGCAGTTTCTTGGGGGAGACAATGCCTCAGATTACAGCTTCCAACCCCGTGGCTATTACATTCCTCCCAACTTCTCTTCCACAATGTTCCCTGAGCCTGGGAGGGCATGTTAGAAGTCTCCTGTAGTGTTAGGCTCTCAGCAGCCTCTGGTTTTCTGTTTTGATGACTGTTGAGTCTTCTCAGTGCCTCCCACCATCTCCCTGGAGGAGGTTGTCAGGCTAGCAGTGAGAGTAGCACTCATATTTTATCTACCACCTCCTCTGCAATGTCTCCTGGGCCCTGGCAGAGGTGATGGAGGTAAACTTGTCTCACACTAAGCACTCGGTGTTATTTTCTTGTCCTACTGATGGTCTTTGGGTCTTTCTGGAATTTGCTGCCATCTCCAAAAGCAGATTTTCTAACCAAGAGCCAATCACGGTTTGGACTTGCTGCTCATGGACTCAGGCCTTGGTGGGAGGCTTGGACTAAAGACTTTATGGTGACCTTTTTATAAAAAAAATTTTGATTTATTTATTTGAGAGAGGGGGGGGAATAGAGAGGCAGACAGAGACAGAGAGAGAAAGACAGAGAGACAATGGGCATACCAGGGCCTCCAGCCACTGCAAATGAACTTGACACATGCGCCACCTTGTGCATCAGAATCAAACTTGGGTCCTTCTGTTTTGCAAGCAAACATCTTAACTACTAAGCCATGTCTTCAGCCCAAGAGAGAGAAAGGGGCTTGCCAGGACTTCCAGCCCTGCAAGGGAACTCGAGATGCATGCGCCTCTTTGTGTATATGGCTTTACATAGGTTACTGGGGAAACCAGCCCAGGTCATTAGGCTTTTCAGGCAAGCACCTTAACTGCTGAACCATCTCTCCAGCCCCCATGATGACCTTGATAAATTAAAGGCCCAATAATGATGGCATGGTGGAAATTATGTCTAATTCCATCTCCCTGCTGCTCTGGGTCTATTTGCGCGCTTTGGGCGGAAAAGCCAGGCTGGGATCTGGCGATAACTGCACTGTAAGGAGTGGGCCTACGTGAGGGCGCTTCCGCTGTGTCATCGGAAGGAGTGGATCCTCTTTGCTCTGAGTCCTTTCCTCCCCCGAGGAAGTTGAATGATGACTCACTTCTTGTTAACTGGAGGTAAAATATATTTAGATATTGCGATGAGGCGAAGGACACATCTAACCTTGGATCTGAATGTTCCTCTCTGGCCTGTGTGTCGAAGATCCGGCTGGCAGCTTGGGTCCCATTGGGAAGTGATGGGTTCTCCAGGAGTTGGGACCTCGTGGAAGAAAGTGAGTCACCGGGAGTGTGTGTGTCCTTGGGATTACAGACCCCTGGCATCTATCTTCTTGCTTCCTGGATATCATGAAGTAAACGGCCTTCCTGTACCACATGCCCATGACCATTCCCATGAACTGAAACTTTGGAAACTATGAGTCAAAACAAAGCTTTCTTGGAAATGCAGAATGTAAGGAAAGCTGCTCTAACGCAGAGAGTTGGGGGCCCATCTGGATCTTTCTTCCCTAGGGTCAAGCTGGCCCTCTGAGAGACCCTGAGTGCTCCTCCAGCCTGCTCCCAATCCTAGGGAACACAGACAGTGCTAGAGGCAACCTCATTTTACTGAAAGAGCTGAGATGCAGAAGGGAGTGGGCTGGTGTGTGGGTCGTAGTGGGTTCCTGTTTCCAGCTGGAGGAGCAGAGGCAGGGAGAGATCTGTCTGGACATCCGGCTGCCTCCCTGGGAGCTGTGCTCAGTCCTGTTGGCCATGTGGACGGATCTCTGAGTTCCTGAGAAACTAAGTTCTCCAGGAGACTTCCCCACTGCATGGTGTCAGTGACTTCTGGCCAAGAACTCTCCCTGCTACCTTCTAAAGGAGCCCACGGAAGTCCCTGGGGAGGAGGCTGGGGGAGAGGGTGGTCCGAGGCAGGGACCTCTTTGGGGGAGGGTACTGGAGTCCTGCCCCGTGGGCTATGATTGTAGCTCTCTTCAGCTTGTGTCCTGGAGGTCGAAGCTGACTTTGGAAGGAGCTGAATGGGACATAGCTGTGGCCCAGGAGTGCCTGGGGGTGACGAGCTCTGGGCTTTGCTTTTGTCCCACCTCCCCCAGGGGTGTGGAACCCAGGGCTTCATATATGCTAGCCAAGCATTCTTCCACTGAGCTACCCTCAGCCCTCTTCATTCCTTGATTGTTCTTTTTTCTTTGTATTAGAAATCACTAACATAGGGGCTGGAGAGACGGCTCAGGGGTTAAGGCACTTGCCTCCAGTGCCTAAGGCCCTGGGTTCAATTCCCCAGGACCCACATAAGCCAGACTCACAAGGTGGTGGCCCTGGTACTTTCTTTCTCTCTCTCTTTCTCTTTCTCTCTCTGTATCTCTCTGCTAGAAAATGAATAAATAAGATATTTTTAAAAAGAAATGACTAACATATAATTTGTACACAAGAATGGGCTTCATCATGTTTTTGTGCATGTATGTCAATCATAACCCCCAGTACCCTCTTTGCTCTCCCTCCCCTTCCCATTGGCCCCCCGCCATTTTTTCCATTTTTCCAAGTAGGTACCCAATCTTATGTCTTTTTAAAAAGTCTACATTCTCCACATGAGAGAAAATATGTGGTATTTATCATCCTGTGTTGGCCTTATTTCATAACTACGATGATTTCCAGTTGCATCCATTTTCCTTCAATTGATACAATTTCATTCTTTATGACAGAATGAAATTCCATTATGTATGTAGATAGCATTTTCTTTATCCATTCATCTGCTGATGGGCACTGTGATGGTTTGAATGTGAAACGTCCCTGTGGCCTGATGTGCTTGTGATTAAGCCTCATCCTCAATCCCCATCTGGTAGGTCCTTTGGGAGGTGGAGACTTGCTGGAGGAGGTGTGTCACTGGGGGCAGACCTTGGGGTTTTAGTCCAGCTCCACTGAGTGGACACTAGCTAGCTCACTCTTGCTGCTACTTCCCAGTTGATGTGACAAGATGTGATACCCAGCCTCTACTTTGCCATGATTTCTCTGCCATGGTGAAACTTTCCTTCGAAACTATAGGTCTAAGATGAACCCTGTCCTTCCATAAGCTGCATCTGGGCAGGTATTTTGTTGTGGCAATGAGAAGGTAGCTGCTGTAGGAACCCAGGCTTCACTATTATGACTTGATTGTCATTCTGGCCCTGAAGAGTCTCTGGATCTCATCTGCCTCACATTTGTCTCCTGAATGGCACACACTGCATGTTCCATATGCTTCTCATATCTGTGGTTCAAGTCTGCTTCCAAGCCCATGCCCCAGTCCTACATATGCTAGTTTCCTGGGACCATTCATATGCTCTGTGACCCAGAATAATATTTTAAATCTTTTAAATATTTTTATTTATTTGCAAGGAGAGAGAGAGAGAGAGAGAGGGAGAGAGAGCGAGAAGGGGATGGGTGTGCTAGGGCCTCTTGCCAATGAACTCCAGATGTGCACCCACACTTTGTGCATCTGGTTTTATGCGAGTACTGAAGAATTGAACCTAGGCCATCAGGCTTTGCAAACAAGTGTCTTTAATCACCAAGCCATCTCTCCAGCACTAGAATAATTATTGATAGTGTACCTTTTTATTATCCAAACAATCCAAGAGGGACAATAAATAATATGGACTTCTTTAGAAACAGGGGGAGAATGTTCTGATCAGCAGGAGTGTGTGTGTGTGTGTGTGTGTGTAGTGATGGGAGCTATGAGAAACTTACTATGAAGAAGCTTTCCTTCAGTTTTCCTTCCTTATTTCTCTTCCTTTCTCCTTTCTTTCTTTCTTCTTTTCTTTTTTTTTTTTGAGACTGCGTCTAATATAGTTCAGGCTGGCCTTGAACTCATTATGTAGCTGAGGGTGACCTTGAACTCCTGCTCCTATCGCTTCAGCGAGGATGACAAATATCTGCCACCACATCCAGCTTCCAAGTGGGGATTTGACCACAGCTGGAGGCAGGGGAGAGAGTGCTGGAGAAAAGTGCCAGGCTGGGCCAAGCAGGCAGCAGGGAGTCATAGAGCACAGCACTCCAGAGGGGAATCACAGGACCCAGCAATGTCCTCAGAGACAGTGAGGAAGGATATGACCACCCAGGATTTCAGGTGCCAGGAGCCTGGGGGTGCAGGATAAAAGCAGCACAAATGGAAGGGGCATCAGATGCCAAGTGTCGTCAAGGAGCCTAGAGAGGTTTCCACAAGGGACATGTCACCATGGGGGCCATGCTCAGACATGTTTCCTGAGTACAATACTGACTTTCCTCCAAGGCTTGGCATTAGGAGAAGACTGATCTGACAAAGCACTAAGAATGATGTCCTTGATGTATGAACACTCCCCACCCCTTTAGACCCTGATAAACAGAGTTCACTCGGGTTCCCTCGATGGGCCCCAGGAGCACAACTCCAATAACAAGGGGTCTTTCAAGGTGCACTTCTCATAATTGTGAGGCAATTTCCATTTTGAGGGGCTTGGAGTTGCCTCTGATTAATTGTTAAGTTAGCCTTTTGAGACCTCAATTTATATGCAGCATTGACCAGTGTCTGAAAATAATCTGAGCAGATGACGGGAGAGGTCTCAGGAAATTAATGTAAGAGTTCCAGCTCATTGCTGGTCTTAGAGCACTTGTGCACCTTAGCCATGCCCCGCCCTGTTCCCCTTTCTTCTTCTCCCTTCTCTGTCCTCCAAGGTCAGCTCAAGTCTGCCTTGTCCTTCACAGTTTGTACCTAGGAAGCTTTTCTAAGTGAAGCCTGATTAGTTAATTAATTTGTGTGTGCATGTGTGTATATATGTGTGTGCATGCGTGTACCAGAGTCTATCATCACTGCAAATGAATGCCCATCCAGCGTTATGTGAGTGCTGGGGACGTGAACTTGGGCGGGCAGGCTTTACAAGCAAGCACTTTTAACAGCTAAACCATCTCTCCTGCCCTGAAGTCTGAGTTCATAGTCAGGGTGAGATGCTAGAGCTTTCTGTTTCCCCTGCTCAGTGCCTACCACTGGGGTAACTTAAGGTAAGTAGGTGAAAAAGCAGGTTCTCTCACAGGGAGGATCATAACTGTTTGTACCAAGATTGAAGCCACAGGTCAGGGCACAATGCTCCTCGGTTGTGCATGTTTGAGCATTTTGTTACATTTGCCTTTCTTTCTGGCTCTCTGAACCCTCTCATTCTTAGGAAATGTCCAGCTTTGTGAACAGAGCCTGTTTCTTTCTCTAAACAATTAAAAATGCCTGGTATGCTCTTTCTAGCTTCCCTTGCCACCAGGGTGCAGGATGGGCCCAGCTCTACACTAGCCTGGTGAAGTGGTAGCAGAGACAATGGACATTGGTCCCAAGGCAGGTGCTGGCGACACCTGGAGGGATCTACACCTGTTATTGTGACATCAGCGGTGGCTTCTTGGGGCAGTTCTGGAGCTGGTGTGGAGCTCTGTCCTTGGTGGTGTGTCTCTAGGCCTGCCTTCTGGCCTCCTGGTGACTCTGGGAGCTATTTAGTACCTGAAGGCTTGGTTAGATTCAAATTTAACTGTCTAGGCAAAAATATTTCATGGTGATGTGTATGTAAGACTGTGTTGTGTCTAGGGGCCCATTGTGCTTGGACCCCACTTTCACTGGCCACAAAGTTTTATCAGTGTCTGAATCCTTCGTTGAAAAATTTGATTTACTTATTGTGACAGCAGTTAACTTGAGAACACTAATCCATTTCCCCCTTTAATTTAATAATAATTTTATTATTGTTGTTGTTTGAGACAGGGTAGCCCAGGCTGGCCTCAAAGGCTCATCAAACCTTTGCTCCAACCTCCCAAGTATGAGCCGCCATGCCTTGCTTTATTCCATATCCTTTAATGCATTTCTTTTTTTGTCTTCAGCTCACCAGAGTGATATGTTACAAATAACCATGATCACAGATTTACAATGGGATTTTTCTTATTTCTAAAAAATCGGTGCAGTTGCTGGCCACTTTCTATAATACTATTTGTGGCATGATCTAAAGAAACAAAAATGCCTAACAGCCTCCTATATCTTCAGCTATTCCAAGTCTCTGAATATTTCAAATCAGACTAAGGTTCAGCTAACCTTATTTACCTCATGTCAAAGCAATAAGCTCCCCAAATGCCAGTGGCCTGATGTCGTAGGAGCTTTCTGCTTGGTTGGTTTACGTTTTGGCTGCTGTTGGTTAAGAGTTCCCTCCTCAGTGAGTCAAGAGCTCAGGATCTGTGCATTTGACTTGCCCATTCCCTACAGGGTTGTCATAGTTACCTTCATGTTGCTGGGATAAACATCTGACCAGAAGCAGCTGATGGGAGGAGAGGGTTTATTTCCACACACAATCTCGAGGGCAAGCTGTGTCATGGCAGGGAAAGGATGGCAGAGCAGAGGCTGGATATCATGTCTCGTCATGGTGGCTGGCATAGAGCAGCAAGAGAGTGAATTAAGCTCTAGCAAGGGAGAAGCTGAGCCGTAACACTCCAAAGCCCACTTCCAGCAACACAGCTCCTCCAGCAAGGCTCCACCTTCCAACCTGCCATCAGCTGGGGACCACAAATTCAAAAGCATATGAACCTACGGGGGACATTTCATTCAAGCTACCACGGGGGTTCTGCCTCGACCTGGAAGGAGGAAGCAAGGGTGGAGAAAGCACACCTGCTTCTTACCTGCTGCAGCCCAGAGGCAATGACCAACATGTCCTTCCTTGGTCCTTTTTGAGCATTTGTCACGTGGCCAGTCCTAGACGCAAGAAGGGAACAATGGAGTCCCTTGCTGGGCAGCCTCTCCCTCAGGACAGCTGTGTCCTGTGGAAGGATGGTTCTCAGGGACACTTCTGCCATGACTCACTCTCGATGGGTCTGGAGCCTGGCTTTAATGGTGTGATCCATTCATGGAGACTTTGGGTGCTAAATCCCTGTTTCCCAGCCTTGAGTGTGAACTGCTCCTTCTTCTAGTTGTGGCTCGTCTTTCGTCCTCTCCTGAGAATTCCTTGCTGTTCCTGAGTTCTAGGGAGGGTCTGCCTTTACCTCGAGCTTGGCCAGAGCCGGATGAGAGAAACACGATGATGTTGGCTCACTTGGTTCCTCCAGAAATTCTGTTGTTGACTAGACAAAGAGGGTCTTCTAACTGAGAGAGGTGGAACACACCTATAATTCTAATACTATGGAGGTAGAGGCAGGAGGACTTCTAGTTCAAGGCCAGTCTGAGACACAGAGTGAGACCCAGCTTCAAAACCAAGACAAACAAGAAAAGAAGACCTTCTTCCTGTCATCTGACATTTTCTTCCCTGAACTCTTTGTGAGTTTTCCAATATGTGACATCAGCTTGTGACATAATTTGTAGGAAATATTTAAGGGATGCAATTATGATTTGGATTTTAAGTGTCCCCTAAAAGCTATGTGTGAGATAAAGGCTCAATCTCTAGCTGATGGTACTAATGGGGGTGAGGCCTGTTAGAAGAAAGTGAAGTCAGTGGGGTGTGCCTTTGAAGGGGATACTGGACTCCAGGCCCCCAACCCCCCTCCATCTCACTGTTGCTTCCCAGTTGCCATGAGGCAACCCTGTGCTCCTATATGGTGTTCTGCCTTTATATAGGCCCATAGCCAAGGGGCCAAGGGGCCAGAGGCTGAGACCTCTGAAACTGTGAGTCAAACTCAATCATCACATCTCACAAGGAATCAATTATCACAAGTCTTTTGGAAAGCTGACATAGATGCACTGAAACAACTTTTCAGAAAACCTATCACTTACAAACATATCCAACAGATTTCTCTTAGAACTTCCCTACAAATTTATTTTTTAAACTTTGTGTGAGTGTGTGTGTGCGCGCGCGTGCGTGCATGTGCAATGTGATGTGTATATGTGGTATGTGTGTGTGGTCTATGCACATGTATGTATCGTATGTATCCTTCCCCCATATGCTTGCCTCTGGTGGCTGGAGTGGAACATTGGTGTCCTTTCTGATGCTCTTTTGCCTGGTCTTGTTTTTGAACCCAGAGACTCCTTTTACTGTTTCTGGAGCTTGGGGGTGGGGGCTCAGAAGATTCATGAGTCCCTGCTTCTCTGCAGGACTGGAGTTACAGGCCCCCTCAGGTCCGGATGCTTGTGTAGGAAGCACACCTAACTACTGAGCCATCTCCCCATCCCCCTACAAATTTTAAACATCCCCTGTTATTGTCCTTTGCTGACAATAGCAATCTCCACATACTAGAACATTCTACTAGAACACAGCTTACTTATAATGAACCATTCATTGTTCTCAGATAGCTTCAAATGTTTTATTTCCTCTAGCAGGTCTAAAAGTTTCCAGGGAGAAGAGCAGTATATCCTAGACCCTCCTTTGTCCCTGGCACAGGGCTGGCCGAAAATCCTGCTGTGTAGGTTGGTAATAGCTCTTCAGATGTCTGGAAAGGAAGTGAAGTGTAATGAATTGAAGAACTAGAACTCAGCATGGCTCCAAGCTGTGCTTGGGTTGGAATTTGGTGGGATGCCATAGAGTTGGGGACCTCTGTCACACCACTCTCCTTCTAGAGAAACTTAGTCTTCTCTCTGATGGACAGAGCCTAATAGTCTGTGTAACATCATATAAATCACTGGCTTGAAACTGAAAAACCATTTAAATGTTCATAGAAAGAAATGTGGATTGAGTAGAGTAGGGGACACACAGGTGATGCTGGTGTCAGGTTTTGAGTGCTTCCGTCCCAAAGGGAAGCCGAACAATGTTGGAGCCGGGAAGAATGCTCCCTTGTGTCTGATGGTGCCATAATCGCATAAACAATGACAAACCCCATAAACATCACAGATGGGGAAACTTGCCTTGAAGTTCCTTCTGGGATCTAATTTAAAGGCACATTGTGATGAAACCGAGGTCAGGAGGGAAGCAGACATCATAGAGAAAAATGCACTGTGGCAGCTCTACTCCCTCAGCCTGCGGGCACTCACTGCTCCCTCCGTGGGAAGGACGTGACTCTGGACCACCCCTGTCATGGTTTGATCCAGGTGTCCCCCACAAACAAATGAGTGTGTTCTGATTGATCGATCCTCAGCTGATGGCAGTTTGGGTTTTACAACCTTGCTGGAGCTGTGTTGTTGGGGGGCGGGCTTATGGGGGTTATAAGCCAGCTTCCCCTTGCCAGTATTTGGCACACCTTCCTGCCGCTGTTTGCAGTGCTGTGGCAGAGGTGATGTCCACTCAAGCCATCATCTTCCCTGCCAGGATGGAGTCTCCCCTCGAGTCCGTAAGCCTAATAAACCCATTCCTCCATAAACCGCTTCTGCTTGGGTTCTTTCTGAGCAGCAACTAGATAACTGACCACAACAACCCCTCAGAACTGCTGACGCCCTGTCACCTGGCAAGAACCGGGCTGGGCTGGGAAGAGGATTTACAGCAAGAAGACCCAGGCTTGAGTCTTCCCTCTGCCGTTTAGTAGAGTGGAGTGACGCATTGCTTTGCCTGTGCACCACCAACCACCACCATGTGACAAAAGGACTTGGAGCCCAACATGCCTGCTCAGGCTGTCATGGGAGTCAACGCAGTTATATCTCAAGAGCAGAGGGGGGCTGTCATACTGTCATTTGATTAGCAAGGAGACTCTGGCCAGGGACAGCTTATTTTGGGTCATCCAGGCAGCCAAAATACTCATAGTGTGCAAGACTTTGTAGTTTTGAAAAAAACAGACTTTGTTTTTATAGCAGTGTTGGAAAGGTGAAGTTAGAAGCAGCGGCTTCAGGTGTCTTCTAGAACAAAGTGCGTGGGCAAAGGACTTTCCCCTTGATCTGTGCCTGTCTTGTGAATTTCTCAGGTCACCTAAACCTGATTGCAACTCCAACGCTGCGTGAGATGAGCAAGTGCTGAATACAGAACTACTTAAATTAGAAACTGGGAGTTCAAGGTAGCCCTGGGGCTAAGCTGCAGCGTGTGGGCACAAGGCCTTGAGTGATTCCCAGGAATTCAACCAAGAGATGCCACAAGCTCACTTGTGCCCCAGCCACTGCCCAGGTGAGCTGAGGCCTGGAGTTTCCAGGTGCCGCCAGACCTAGTCATGTAAAATCTCTCACGATTTTCCCTCCCAGGGGCCGTACAGTACATGCTGTCCCTATCTCTGGCAGAGTGATTATTTTCAACTGTTCCTGTTCTAGGTGATTCTTATTTTAGCAAAGCTCTGTATTATCTCTTGCCAGGGCTGGAGGGGAGGTGTCACGTGAGACAGGGACCCATCAGGTTGGGGCTGAAAGCACTTACTGACACAGGGTTGGGGAAGCTGTCTGTGGGTGTGGGGTGGGCGTGTGGGTAGGGAGCTGGCCAGGTCTGTTTGCTTCTAAAATTCCTGTTGCTCTTCCTGGAAATTGCAGATGTATGTCTTTTGTCTTCAGACCTATTTTTTCATGGGATTTGTTGGAGGGAAGGGTTGGGTGGGCTGCCTTTCTAAGATTAGTGGAGTTCTTTGTGTGTACAGCGGAGTATACAAAGTGGTAGATTTCTCTTTCTAGTAGGGAGTCTGGGAGAGAGGAGTTTGACATGGGGTGGGAGCAGGTTGTACAGATCTGTTCATTAAGGAAAATCAGACAGGAGCATCTCCTGGAATCAGAGGGAAATACCCAGAGCCCTCTGTGCTGTGCAAGCTGATGCAGCCATTATGATGCAGGCTGGAGGAGCAGGGCTTCCGGTGTGTTTCCGTGGTGTGGAATCATTATTTACAATGAAGCACTTACGGAGAAGTAGAGAAGTTAATGGAGGTTTCACTGGAATTAGCCTTGTTAAGTTCCCTAGTGAAGCAGCCGGCTCCCCTTGCCGGCAGCGGAGTCCAGCGAGGAGGCAGCACCCAGGGGGATGTGGAGCAAGTCAGGAGGGACCCAAAGGTGGGGAGGCCCGGGCTTTCAGGTACTGGCCTGTGCCTGGGCTCCATGGTGAAGTTGTCTCCCTGGTGACAGACCTGTTGAGCCTCCTGTCGGTGTTGGCAGAGAGGATGGCTCTGGAGTCTGTTGCCTATTTGGGGCTCTGGGTATTGCCATCAGAAAGACTGGGGACTTCAGCGTGTGGGTGGGAGTGCTCATTCTCCCAAAGGGCGGCCAGATTTTACCAAGCAGATGACTCATGATGGTGGGTGCCGTGTGCTGAGAGAGTCTTGGCTCCACCTTTTCTCAGGCAAGGTGACCATTTTTACCCACAATCCTTTGGGCAGATGTGGGTTGGAATCCAGATTCCGATTCTCCTACATGACCTCAAACATGTTATATATTCTCTTGAGCTTCTTTTCATTTTTGTCTCTAAAATAGGGACAGTCATCACACCAGTGACGTGTCATTGGGAAGTTGGGTGACTTGTTACCCATTTGAATGTGGTGGCACAATGTGCTCACCTTCCAGCTTCTTTTGTAAAAATTTAATGTGGGGCTGGAGAGATGGCACAGCAGGTAAGGTGCTTGCTTACAAAGCCTGATGGCCTGGGTTCAATTCCCCAGTACCCGCATAAAGCCAGATGCACAAAGTGGTGCATGCATCTGGAGTTCATTTGCAGTGGCTAGAAGCCATGACATGCCCAATCTCTGCTGGCAAATGAATAAATAAATAAATAAATATTGTTAAAAATTTAATGTGAAAAAAATTAATGTGATTTCCCTGTTTGGCTTTGGCTTGTGTGTGTGTGCTTACATGTGCCATGTGGTGTGTGTGGCGTATGTGTGGTATATGTATGTGCCTTTGCAGCACCCCAATGCCCCCTGTGGAGGGGACCTCGTTAGCAGAGGTCAGGCGGAACGTCGATTGAGTGAACTGTTCCATGGCTCATGCCTGGCCTTGTTTTGAGCAGAACCTTGTACTACTTCCTGAACTTGTGGGGCTCCAGAGATTCTTGGAACTGGGGTGACAGGCACATGTGGAGGCCAGAAAGCAACCTTGGGTGCCATTTCTCAGGACATGCCATCCACCATTTTATGAGACAGGAAGTCTTACTGCCCTGGAGCTCACCGATAAGGCTAGATCGGCTGGCCAGGGGACTTCAGGATCCTCCTGTCTCTGTCTTCCCAGTGCCGGGATGTCAGTGCCTGGCACCACAAGCTGGTTGTGGGGGCGCATACCTTTAATCCCAGCACTAGGGAGACAGCGGTAGGAGGATCAGTGTGAGTATGAGGACAGCCCGGGACTATAGAGTGAGTTCTAGGTCAGCCTAGGATACTCTAACTCAAAAATAATAAGATCAAATGCATGACACCATGCCTGAAATTCTTATGTGGGTTCTGAGGACAGAATTTAGGTCCTCCTGCTTGTGAGGCAAGCACTTTGCTGACTGAGCTAGCTCCTATCCCCTCCACTTCTGGGCCACCTTACCCAGGCTACGTTTCCACACTCTCTCTGGACAACTTGCTGTCAGGTTCTGCCCAGAGGAGGCCAGAAGATGGGAACAGTGGGGACCTTTCTCCTTCTTCCCTTGTTCTGCTGCTTCTCTTCCAGCAGGTCTCCAAGCCAGGTCATGGGAGGTAGGTCCTCCCTCCTGTTCCCAGTTCCTCCTGGGAGGAACAGCCTAGGAGACTGTCACTCAGGTCTAACTCTAACAGGCCAGGTCTGGCACTATCTCCTCTCTTAGTGACCCCAGTGCTGTGGGAAGGGTTGGCTTCTTCTGGGCCGCCTTGTCCCAGAACCTGTGTATGCAGTTGTCAGGCCAAACCTCTGTCTGCAGGCCATAACACTGGTTCTGTTCCCCCGCCTGGACTCCATCAGCCATCATGAGTCATGGCATTGTGGAAGAGGTAGTCACCTTAATATTCATGACCTCATAGTGGTTGACACTATCTACAGAAGACCTCCATAATAGGGGGAGAAAAAGATGATGACATCAAAATAGAAGGGATTCAGTGGAGAAGGGGCTTTGGAGAGAGAAGTGGGGGGCCAAGGGGGGATTATCATCATGGTATATTGTCTATACTCATGGGAGTTTTCAATAAAATGTTTTTTAAACGAGTTATGAGGCCGGGTGTGGTGGCACACGCCTTTAATCCCAGCTCTTGGGAGGCAGAGGTAGGAGGATTGCTGTGAGTTCAAGGCCAGCCTGGGACTAGAGGGTGAATTCCAGTTCAGCCTTGGCTAGAGCGAGACCCTACTTTGAAACAAAACAAAACAAAAAAAAAAGAGTTATGGAATTAGGTCTGGCAAGGTCTCCATATCCTGACTCCAGCTCTGGCTTCCCATGTGAGCTGAGCAGGAAAGTGGGCTTGTAATCATCTCAACCTCATAGGGCTGTTGGAGAACCCACCACAGGGAAAAAGACAAAGGATTGGTACACCGTGCTCCTGAGTAGGCAGAAACACAACACGGGACTGTGTTCTAGAAGTATCTGTTGTTTTCTCAGATTGGATGAGGAAGGCTAGGGGTGTCACTAGAAAGAACAGGGGAGGTGTTGGGCCTGGGCTGGAGCATCTCTGGACAGCAATGCTGGAGGTGCCTGGGCAGTCGCTGGACAGAAACAGCCATCTGTGTATTCTTCTTGGCCTCCCCCGCCTCCTCCCACTTTAGCTCAGCCCCAAGGCTGGTCCCTCCCTGGAGTCACCTGGCAGGAAGCTAATATAAGTGCTATGGCCTTTTCTCTCAGTCCCCAGAGCTCAAAATAAATGAGGACGGGTCATTGACTCAGTGTGAGGAGCCGTTGGTAGTGTGGCTTTTAAAATCTACTTAGTCATTCATTTTACCTAATTAACCAATGACCCAACACCAACCTATAATGTTATTTTCCACTCAGAATGACACTCAGGGGGTTTAGGGAGTTCGAATATTTATCTGCTGCTCGATGGCCAAACTTTCAGCATTTGCTCGTTCAGACCCTCCTGTGGGGATTGTTGGCACCAGCAGTTCCTCGTGGGTTATCTGACAGTTGCAGGGCCTGCCAACCAATCGATGGTCCATCCTTCAGGTCGCAGTGGAGTGCCAGGTCAGCATCCTTGTAAATAGCTTTCCTTGGGTGTTCTGTCTCGTAGGAAGGGGAATTGGGCTGAACAGACAAAGACTGGTAAACCTTGGGAGGATGTGAATCAGCAGAGCTCACTTGCTTCAGAAGCAGGTCATCTGAATGGAATGGCTCTGCCTGTCTGGTTACAATCTGTCAACTCCTGGGGAGCTGGGGACAATGCGCTCAGAGGAGCTGTAACTGTCTGCTCCATATGCTGCCTCCTTTGGGAGCCTACTTCCCTCCTGACATTCTCTTCCTCCGCCAGCCAGATTCTGGGGTCTATGCTTCTTTCCTCAGTCGTTGCCCACTTTTCTGGGAATATCCTCCTCTCTTCATAAATTCAGACCCAATTTGTTCTTTCAGGCTTAATGGAGACTTCCGTGGCTGTCCATTCTCCACTCAACTCCTTCCGCAGTCTCCTCTGAGCGATATAACTGTTCCTGCATTTTGCTCTGCATTGGTTTTCCAGGCTCTCGAAGGGGTCAGGCAGAAAGGCTCATCACTGGTTCCTGCAAGGCATGATGAATTCAGTTATTTTTCTTGTTACTGTGACCAAATACCTGTCAAGAAACAATTTATGGGAGGAAGCATTTATTTTGGCTCACAGTTTTAGGGGACACAGTCCACCACCGTGGGGAAGGCATGGTGGTGGGAGCATGAAGGGGTAATATTGCCACCACAAGCAGAAAGCAGAGAGAGATGCATGCTGGTTCCTAGCTTGCTTTCTCCCTTTTATTCAGTCTGGGATGCCAGCCCATGGGGTGAAGCCATCCATATTTAGATGGGTCTTTCCTTCTTAGATGCACCTCTTTGGAAATAGCCTTGTAGACATACCCAGAGGTATGTCTTCTGGGTGATTTTACATCCAGTCAAGTTGACAGTGATACAGAGTAACTGTCACACATGTGGTTGAATACCAACCCCACTGGGGTATCATTTTTGGGTGATATTGTGTGAGCAGATCAGTGTGACTTCCTCCTTCTGTACATACACGAGGCTCTCCCAAGCCAAAGGTTTCTCAGCCTGACTTGGTGTCAGCAATGCCTGTGAAACGTTTTAAAATTGAGTTTTCAGACCTCTCCTTCCAGTATGTTGGTTTGTCAAGTTTGGAGGCGGGGCTGGGGGACCCGGCTTTAGACCAGATCTCCCAAGCAATCCTGATATCTGACACAGCCTGGGAGCCCTGGCAGAGCACACTATTCAGGCCAGCCAGGTGCCCTCACAGGTGTGCTATTGCTTTATTAGGACAGGTGGTGGTCTGAATCAGATGTCTCCCAGAAGCCCATGTGTTTTGAATGCTTGGTTCCTAGCTGGTGGAAATTGGGGATATAGAGCCTTGCTAGAGGAGGTTTCTGGGGACACAGTTTGGAAATCTCTTACTAAACTCTGTCATCATGGTTTCTTCCAGATATTTCTTTTTTGAGGTAGGGTCTCGTGTGTCCCAGGCTAGCCTTAAACTTGCTATGTAGCCAAGGATGACCTTGAACTTCTAAAGTCAAGTGCTTGGATTACAGGCGTGTGCTACTATGCCCTGCTTATGTCATGTTGGGAATTGAACCCAGGGCTCTGTGCAAAGCAGGCAAACTGAGCTGCATCCCTCGCCCTTCAAGATAATTTTAGATCATCTTTCTTCCTGTAACAGTTTTGTCATAATGATACTGATCTATAGGTGTCTATAGATCACTGTGTGCTGTGGTTGATCCATACTTGATACAGTTTACTGCTTTCCTGTGACTCTACTCTTCACTGTGAGAGGCTTCTTTGATCATTATTAATTTATTATTATTTAACAAGAACAATTAACTTTCTGTTCCTTTCAGTTATCACAAAGTTCTTTTCACAAGTCATCTCAAAGAAAAGAAAGGAAGCCTGTTTTTGACCACCATCCTCTTCCATATGAATCATATCCTGGGCTGGTTAGTATCAGACCCTCTAAAGTGTAGGGGGATCTTGGCATGGAGCAGAGGTCACCCAGCAGCACACCCAGGAATGTCTGCCCAACTTTTGTCTTCCAAAATGTTTGTTGTAGTCAGCCATGCGCCACTGGGATGAATCTCCAAACCAGGCACAATTTTGGGGAGGAAGGTATTTATTGAAACTATCAGATCCAGGGGAAGTTAAGGAAAAAGGTTGGCCCCCTTTCACAGATCCAAGCAGTGACAGAGACAGAAGCCCACCATCAGCACCTCAAGCAAGCACACTACCATTCACAAAATGCAGAACTTCCAGACAGGGTTCTGACTCTTCTTTTGCATATCTATCCCTAGCATTTTGCATCCAAATTAGAAAGGGCCAGTCCCCAGGAGGCTAGGCCAAAGTGACACTTCCTCCAGCCAGAAGCCTGGAGACAATTAATAATTTAATAAGCACAATTATAATAAATTCTATTGGGGGACATTATTCAAACTACCACAATGTTCTTTACATTGAACCCTGGGAGATACTTCTCTTCTAGATCAAGACTCACTCTTTTCCATCTCTAAACAGAGGCTGCACATCTGGCCTCTTCTTCCCTGCCTCCTCCCCCTGCCAAAGCTGACCCTCAGGAAACCCTCCTGATGGATTAACTTCTGCTGAATTTCTCATTCTTCCTGCACCAGGTCCATCCTAGGAAGCAAGTGCAAGAACTATTAGCATCAGTGATGCGTTCTCACAGTAGGACAGTAGGAGGCCTCTGTCCTTGTTGGTGATACTCTCTGATTTCCCATCCCAGTGGCCTGGGATTTGCCCCAGGACAAGAATCTAACTGTAGGAACCATGGATGGGATTGGTGAATATGAAGGTGTGTGATTCAGGTACATTCTTGGATTTCAAGATACATATCTTGTCACTTTGAAATGAAATTGCTTTCTTTTCCCACAACTGCTGTATAATCTTCATTAATTCTACTATTAGAAATAGATCCCCAATAGTTAGTGAACTGTGCTAGTCTCTGGGTGGACCTGGAGTCAGGAATTCTGCTGCTTAACCACAACAGTATGACAGGGGAACAATGCTGTTTCCGTCCCTTGAGGGGGGTGGGGAGCTGGCTCCTGTTACCCACATATACTCTGAGTTCAAGACCCCGCAAAGGCATTTGTTACAGTAATGTAGAGAAAAGGTAGGGGAAAAAACACCCAATGCAGCCTCTGTGTTTTAATCTTAAAACAGGAAGAATCTGCATTGTGTACAAGTGTTAAGCACATCAGAAAATATACCCCAGAGTTGACATTATGCTTTCAAATCTACCACATATGAAGCTTGCTTATTCTTGGCTCTCTCAGTCCAATATAGTGGTCACCAGGCATATGTGGCTTTGTCAAAATTTATTTTTATTAATTATTTGTCTGTGTGCAGGCAAGTGTATGCTATCGTGCAGGTGTGGAAGTAGAGGACAACTTTCCTGCAGGTTCTCTGCCTGTCCACTCATTTGAGACATGGTTTCTTGCTCTGGATTCTCACTCTGCTATTCTTTGCTGCACTTACCACACGTTTCCAAAAAATTCTCCTGTGTTTGCCTCCTGCAGGGAGCCAGGACAATCGCCATTACAAGATGGCACCCACTTCCTTGCAGCTAAGTGGTAAACAACTCCATATTAGTCAATGCTTTGGTGAGAGATGCGCCTCTGGCTTTGCGCATGCGCGGATTATGTATTGGTCCCTAGCCAATCCCGTGGCGGGGCGACCCGTGTCCCTGCTCCCTATATAAGCAACTGACTCCTAGTGCTCGCTTCCTGCTCTCCCTTCAATCAAAAGGCTCTCCAATAAAGTGTGATTTGAGAAGACTCCTCGAGTGGTGGTTGTTCTTCAGAGTGGTGGTTGTTCTTCAGAGTGGTGGTTGTTCTTCCTCGCTGGTTGAGGAGCTCGCCGTAGCCTCCCATCTCACCATCAATATGCTGGGATTACAGAAGCCCACCATGGCGTCCAGCTTTTTACATGGGGTCTGGGATTGAACTCGTGTACTCTGGATTGAACTGCAAGCACTTTATCCTCTGAGCCATCTCCCCAGTCCTCCATATGTGGCTCTTGAGCCCTTGAAAAGCACCCAGTCCATATTGAAACATTCTGTTAAGTCTAAAGTACACTGCAAATCTCACGATTTCATGAAAAATAGGTGAAATATTCAACTGGTATTTTATGAAATGATAATATTTTAGTCACATCAGGTTAAATGCATTATTAAAAGCAATGTCACATTCTTTCTTTTTTTGTTACTGTTGTTTAAAAATGTGTCCATGAGGAAATTACAAGTTATAGTTGCACTTTGCATGGGTGGCTTACACTCCACTTCGGTACCATGGTGTGGGGGGTGGGCTTCCCATTGCTGGGCAGATGGCTTTTGTCTCAGAGCTGACTTTCTCTGGAAAACCAAGCAATAGTCAGTTACCAAGCTAGCCCAGAGGAGCGGCTTCACCTTCCAGTGGTTTTATTCTGTGTCAGCATCCATCAGCCAGCCTGGTGTTCTGTCTGGACCTACAATAGCAGTGCTTTGGGTTTTGGATGAATGAGTTTATTGAGCGTGTAGCAAGCAAAAGTAAAAGAATGGAGGGCAAATAGCAGATAAAGAAAGGACGTCAAGTTTGGCAGTTCCATGGCTGGAGAACTGGCACTGAAGAGTGAAAGAACAAATGACAAGCAGACAGGGCATCGGGCGGGCACTGAGCAACTCCTGGCAGGAGTGACTCCACTTGCCAAGCCGAAAAGTGAAAGAAACAAAGGCAAGCAGCAGGTAAATAACAGGACATCAGATCAGCACCCACAACACCCAGCAGGAATGACTGCACAAGCCTCACTGAAGCCGTCAGCTGGAGTTCAGGCTGATGGACTGGAGAAGAGAGCTCACGCTGCTGGGGGAACCGCCAGACCAGGCACAGTTCATGTGATGAAGAAGGGGTTTATTGAAGCTTACAGATCCACAGAGAGAGAAAAACCATCACCAGCAACTCCAAAGCCAAGCACACGCAGGCAGCCAAACTGCAGGAACTCCAGGCTTGAGCTCAGACCACTCTTTCATACTTAATTTCAGACCTACACCTGGGAACATCTTAGGGCTGCAGCCTAGGATCCAGCCAGGCCAAGGTGACACCTCCTTCAGCCAGGAGGCTGGAGACAAATTACAAGTTTCCATAAAACTGTTGACTCTACTGGGGGACATCTATTCAAACTACTACATGGAGGATCCCAGCTAGAACGTCTTCCAATTAGCTGTTCCCACCACGGACATTTTTGTACCCCAGGTAAACAATAGTGACCTAATGCTCAAGTCTTAAGATTTAGGGGTGCTCGCTGTTCATGACCTCACAGTGGCTGACTACCTACTCAATACCTGTACAATAGCAGGAAAAAAAGAAGCCACTGACATCAAGGTAGAAGAGAGACTGGTTGAAAAGAAAAAGGGATTCAGGGATTTGGGAAATCTGGGAGGAGGATTGGGGGGGGGGGGGGAAGGGGGGGGGGAAGGGATTATGATGATGGTATATTGTTTATATTTGTGTAAGTTGTCAATAAAAAAAAAGTTTTAAAGCCGGGCGTGGTGGCGCATGCCTTTAATCCCAGCACTTGGGAGGCAGAGGTAGGAGGATCGCCATGAGTTCAAAGCCACCCTGAGACGACACAGTGAATTCCAGGTCAAAAAATATATATATTTTTAAAGATTTAGGAGCAGCACCAGGCTTACTTTCCAGCTCAAGGGCATGGTGTTTCTAACCATCGGGCCTTGTCACAGGGCCAGGAGGCCAGCCTGCCTGCCCCAGGACAAGGGGTCTAGGAGGCCACTGTGAAACAAATGCTTAGATCTGAGACAGTGGAGGGAAGATACCTGATGTTCAGATTCAGCCCTCAGCATGCTTGAACAGTTTACCAGGTAACTTATATTACACGGGCCACCACGTCTAGCATCCAGGAAGGATTCAATGTCTGTTCACTAGGCATCTACGAAGTGCCAGGTGCCGAGCTAGGCACCGGGGCATAGCAATGGATGTAGCAGGTCCTACACTCTTGACCATATGTTCCAGGGATGGAGATGGATGATAGAGAAAGATATCAGTAAATAGACAAGATGCCCTTGGGAAGGAAGAGTCACATACATTTCAAAGAAAGCAAGAACACGGAGTATTTGAAGACACTGGAGATTGGTGTCTCCAGGGAGCCAGGGATTGGTGAACATGAAGGTGTGTGATTTGGGCACTTTCTTGAACTTTCAAATATGAACCTTGGAGGTGCTTGCATCCATGCACCTGAGGAGTAGGGAATGACTGTAAAGTGGCAGTCTAGGAAGGCCTGTCTGAGGAGGGGACATTTGGGTTGGGATCTGAACAGCAAGAAGGAGACCATCATGTGCAGATGTGAAAGTCAAGTGCTCTAGCGAAGAAGATAAATAAAGGGTCTTGGAAAAAGGGCCCCATTCTTGGGGTGTCAGGACCAGAAGCAAGACCGGGAGAGGTAGTGCGCTAAGGAACTCCAACCGTAGTCTAGAGCCCTGTGGGGTTTCCAGAAGGAAGTGATATGATTACCATGGTTTGTCTGTGGAGGGTGGACCAGTGGTAGAGCAGGGAGACAGGTGGCGGTGGTATTTCCTAGCCAGGGCTGTAGTGAGTGAACCAAGATGATGCCATGGGGGAGGAAAGAGGTGGCTGAAGTCCAGACGACTTTGGCCAGGGAGCTGTCTGCAGTGGGTGGCTGGTGTGTGGCTACCAGGCAGAGGCATATGGATGGCACCAGAGTAGTTATCATGGGCATGTGGATGTTTGGATGGTGGAGCCCTTCACTGAGATGCAGAAGCCTGGGAGCAGAGCGAAGTCTTCAGCAGGCGGGAAATGAGAGAGTTACAAGGTGACTTCAGACAATTCCTTCAGACCATCCAGGGAAGATGTTGAGAAGACCTGGGGCCCATGATCTTGTGGTCAGCTTTCTCATTGCTGGCACAAAGAACCGGACCAAAAGCAGCTTGTGGAAGGAAAGGGTTTATTTTGGTATATAGACTCAAGGGGAAGCTCCATGATGGCAGGGAAAATGATGGCATGAGCAGAGGCTGGACATCATCTCCTGGCCAACATCAGGTGGACAACAGCAGCAGGAGAGTGTGCCCAACAATGGCAATGGGAAGCTGGCTCTAACGCCCATAAGCTCACCTCCAGCAACACACCTCCAACAAGGTTCTAATGCCAACACTTCCATCAGCTGGGGATCGAGCATTCAGAAAACATAAGTTTATGGGGGACACCTAAATCAAACCACCACAGAACTCAAGGCAAAACAGTCTGGGCCCGGGATAGCAATATGGAGGTCACAGCCCTAAGTGGCATTTGAAGCCACAGTTCTGGCCAAGATCAGGGGTTCCAGGATCAATGGAAAGTAGACGAGTCCTGAGAATTCCAACGCAGGGCAGAGAAAGGGAAGCTGGAAAAGGTGAGGATGAAGTGGACTGAAGGCTCAGAGAGCATTAAAACTCCACAGCTCTGGCTAGGTGTAGGTGTGAGCCTTCTGTTCCTGGCCTTTGGGTGATTCCTGTCTGAGGTGTTCCCTGGCCCAGAGAAGCCTTGGAGTGGATGGGGAAGAGAGTGTGCTTCTTAGGGGCGCTCCTGTTGTCTCTACATCCCTGGGGCACCCAGGATGCCCATTCATGATGCAATTTTAGCTGGGTCCTCCTTTATGAGAGCAAGATGGAAAAGCCAAACCCTGAGCAAGGCTTGAAGGGCAGAGAGAAAGAAAATGGGGGAAATCAGAGCTTGAGGCAGGAGTGGAGTCTTGTGGGGTGTGTACATTAGGGTTTGGGCAGGGTGCTGAAGTCCGAGTTAAGTGACTGATGTAACTTCCTAGTGCTTGTATCAGAATTTAATGACTTTCCTTTTTAAGTTTTGTGGGCTTGTAAGGCTCATGAGTGTCCATTCAGAAACTAGAATTATTTCATAGATCTCATATAAATCATCACGTGTAGAAACTAGAATTTTTGAGGAGCTGAGTGATGTACATAGGCAGCATTGGGCTGGCTAGTTTGGAAAAGGCATTGAGGTATTTGTTTTTGTGTGTGTTCATGTGTGTGTGTGTGTGTGTGTGTGTGTGTGTGTGCACATGTATGCAAGTGTATGAAGAGACCAGACAGGAGACTTCCTCGGTTGCTTTCCTCCTCATTCTTGGAGACAGGCTTTCTTGCTGAACCTGGAACTCACCAATTCAGCTAGACTAGCTGGCCAGTGAGCCCAGAGAGTCCTCCTCCCTAGTAGGGCTGGAGACAGAGCTCTGAGAAGGCATTGCCATGTGACTGGAGGATTGTGATAGCCTGGAGTCTGCACCAGCCCCAGAAAGGAGCCTGTGAGAGGGACCAACTCAGTAGTGATGGTCCAATTAGGACTTGGGTTCTCAGCAGTCAGAAACCCTGCCCAGGCAGTGTACAGAGGGGGCCCTGAGCCAGGATGCCAAAGCCCCCTTTGCTTTCAAGAATGGACTGTGTCAGGCAGGAGAGATGGCTCAGTGGTTAAGGCACTTGCCTGCAAAGCCTGAAAACCTGATGCTCCAGTAACTATGTAAAGCCAGATGCATGCACAGTGGCGTGTGCATCTGGAGTGTGTTTGCAGCAGCCGGAAGCCCTGGCACATCTATTCTCTCTCTGTGTGTGTCGCTTCTCTCTCTTTCTCTCTCTCTCTCTCTCTCTCTGCTTGAAAATAAATAAATACAAATAATTTTGAACAAGAATGGACTGTGGGGGGGGAGTGTTTCCTGCATATAGGGCATGGACCCCCTTCCAGTCTTGATCCACCTGTCCCAACTGCTTCTGTCTGTGAAATGACTTATGACACGTCTACCCCACTACCTTTGGGTGCTGTGGTATTTCCAGACTCCAGCACTGGGCCTGGCAAGCCACTGTTGCTTAGAGTCTAAGGACTGATTGTAAAGCCAGTCATGTACTCCGGGTCTGTCCTATCAGGCAGGGAATGGCTCCTACCGCCCACAGTCATGATGTGGCCGCTGTGAGCCCTGCATGGGCACTGCAGATGGAGCCCAAGGCTGGGCTTTGTCTCTTCCTCCGGTCACCTTCCAGGGCTTTGACTGGTCATGTGAACACATGCTCATTTGGGAATTGTTTCTACACACTGTTTCCTCCTGTTTTTTTTTTTTTTTGGTCATGTGTGTAAGCCCGTTTGTTTGTGTGTGCACATGTGTATGGACATGCATGCACGTATGTCTGCAAACATGTAGAGGCTAGAAGACAAAGTCAGACGTCAGCCTCAGGCACACTGTCCACTTCCTTTTGAGACAGGGTTTCTCATTGGCCTGGAGCTTACCAATTAGGTTAGACTGATGGCTAACAGCTCTAGGGAATCCTCCTGTCTCCACCTCCCCAGGGCTGGGATGATAGAGTTCACAACCACACCCAGCACTGTGTGGGTTCTGAGCTTCCTCTAAGGTCCTCATGCACTTTACTGACCGAGCCATCTCCCCGCTCCTTTATCTCTTTTTTGGTACTACCTTGACTTTGGATGGACGCTGTTGTGGAATTCTAGGTCTTGTTGAGGCCAGTTCTACTGAAGGTGGCATGTAGGCACAGGAGAAGCTTCTGGAAGGTGGCAAAATTCAGTCTCACCCCTCCGCTGCCTCCACTCCAGTGCAGCCCCTCTGTGCCTCTCTGGGGTCATCTTGGCTACTACTGAGGAGGTTCAAGTTCATCGGACCCATTCCATGCCTGCCCATGAAGCGAGGGCTGAGCTGCTGGCTACTGTGCAGCCTGTGGACCAAGCCATCCTGGGGCTTTGCTGGCTCCACCATTGTTTCTGTTCTATTCCGAGGCTTGTTCCTGCAGGCCATGTTTGTCCCCTGTGGCGTTTGGGTTGTCACATAGCTTCCAGGGTCTCTCCATCTTCTCTAGCACAGAGGGGACAGCCGCATGGGATCCCCGCTGGCTTGCTTCTGGATGCCTTCTTTCAATGACTTTGAGGGAGGCATCAGGGAAAAAAATAAAAACAGCATTCCAGAAGGCTCGGTTTCACCAGGCTTTCAAAGTCATCCTGAAGGATACAAGCCAAGATAGCATACTTAACTTTTCTCTTTAATTTTTTTTGATTTTATTTTTAATACTGTGAAGTTCACACAGAAGTCCCTTAACATCTGGACTTCCAGCTGCAGGTGTACTGGTTGGTTCCCAGCCCCACACTGGCCCTCAAGCTTGGATGGTTTGAGGACAAGATGACGAGAGTCATGTCTGGTAGTAGTTAATTGTCTTGGACCATCAGGACCAGAGACTGAGCTTTGCCATATGTGCTCCTGATTGAGGGACATGGCTGTGTTCTCTCTGAACCTGCCCTGCCCGGGGCTGTATCCTCCCTGCTGGTTCTCCCCAATCTCACCCTGGAGGTTCCACATGTGCCTGGCACCCTGGCTTTTTGGAGAAGTCACAGCTCCATTCTGTCAGAAAAAGACTGGGTCTGCTGGGACAATATTTTTTGTCGTCATTGTTCTCACAAAGATAACTTAAAAACATGCAAAAATATGCTTTTGTATATATACACATTATACTTTAAATATTTTTTTGGATTGGAGAGGTGGTTCAATGGTTAAAGGCACTTGCTTTCAAAGCCTGACATCCTGGATTCAATTCCCCACTACCCATGTAAAGTCAGATGCACATACTTTGGCACTGGGATTTGTTTGTAGTGGTAGAAAGCACGGGGGCATTTGTTCATTCATTCATTCATTCATTCATTCTCTCTCTCTTTCTCCCAGATAAAGAAATATAATTTTTTCAAAAAAATTTTTTTGTTTGCAAGCAGTAAGATGGGGGAGAGAAAGAAAATTGGGATAAAAAGGGCATGCCAGGGTATCTTACCACTGTAAACAAACTCCAGACCTATGTGCCACTTTGGGCATCTGGCTTCATGTAGGTACTGGGGAATTGAACATGCTGCCAAGCTTTGCAAACAAGCACTTTAAATTGCTGAGCCATCTCTCCAGCTCTAAATGTTATACTTTTGCAGCTCAAAGACTAAATAGTTAACAGTTCATTTCGAGCTTTTTGTACTGTTTTCTTTTCCAGCTTCTTTGCAGAGACAACATTTATTGAAATTGGATTCCTGGGGAAATATTAAATATTGACTATATTAAGAAATTAAATCTCAATTGAAGATCTCATTATTTTATGGTGTAAAAAAATGGAAGATCAGTGTGTAACCCAATGGGGATGGATTTGAGGCTGTGGGGGGCCTTTTTAAAAGTCAAGGGTTTCGGAATGCTTGGCGGGTGGAGACAGAGAAGGGAAACTGGACGGGCAGAGGTCATGGGCCAAGAGGTGGAGTGGAGCCAGAGGTTTCCAGGTGAAGAGGGCGAATGCTCTCCAAGAAGGTGATATCCAGTGAGAAGATGACATTGTGCCCATCAAGAAGGTGACATCCTGAGAAAAGAAGACATCAGTGTGCCCATAAAATTGCCTTCTGCCCTCAGCCTGGGTCCGACAAACTTCTTTTTGAAGTGGGCAGCAGTTACTACAGAGACTTCCAATTCATCAAAATGCTTAGAATAGTGACTATTGAGTGCCAGCTTCACAGGACTTCTATGTCACCCCCTCCGAGCTCAGAGAACACTGTGGAAGAGGAGGCGGAGGAAGGGGTGGAGTGTCGTGCAACACTGTCCCCTGGACATGACTGGCTGACTCTTGAACTCACAGCAGCTGTGATGCCCAAGATTGGCCTATCAACATTCCATCATGGAGGTGGGAGGGGCTCACAAGGCCTTGTCCCCTCTGAGGATTTCTAGACCATTAATGGTTGCTGGGGACAGAGAGACATTTTCTTCACTGGTAGACATGGGTAAGTTGTTCATACTTCTGTAAATGTCCCTTCACCATCCTCTCATAAGTAATCCTAATTAAACTCATTGGTTCACCTTTTCCATCCATCATCCCAAAAGAAAAAGACATTTTCAGGCTGAATAGATGACTCAGCGGTTAAGGTGCTTGCCTGCAAAGCCTAACGGCCGGGGTTTGACTCCCCTGTACCCACTAAAGGTAGATGCACAAGGCGCTTCATGCATATGGAGTCCATTTGCAGGGACTGGAGAACCTGGTGAGCTCATTCTCTCTGTCTCTCTTCTCTCTATTTCTCTCTGCTTGCAAATAAACAAATCAATGAAAATATTTTAAAACTTAAAAAAAAAAACAAATTTCATCTGTGAGCAGCTGACACAGGGTGTGACCTGGAACTCTGTTGGTTTCAATTGGGATTTTCCATTGAGATTCTTATTGAACTGAAACTGTACCTGTGACGGTCAGGCATCTAAAGAGAAACCCCTCCCCCTTGAGTGGGAGGTGTCTAGTTAGAGCTACAGTCTAGGTGCTAAAACTGATTGGTCAAATATGAACCAATCAGCTGTCTCTCTGACTCACCTGGGAAAAACTTAAATTGACTTCCCTAGAGGAAGCTGGTCTCTCTTCCCCCACATGGCAACGGAGTAGAAGGACCTCTGATCCAGGCCTTAGGAAGGTAAGGCCTTCCCCACCCCAGCTAATGGCTGGGGTTGGGACAGGCTCCAGACCTTTTCTCTCATAAACCTCTCCTTCTCATGATGGGAGCTTTCTGTTATCTTTTCTTCGGCTGCTTATTAAGCTAAACAATATAAGTTCTGTTAAACTCTCTGACACGTGTTCTCTCCACACTGGTGGCTGGAGAACTCTGTAACTTCCCACTGGTGACTGGGAGACTTCCTCATCCAATTCCCCTTGTTCTAAATTAATAAATTAGAATAAATGTGTATAATTAAAATTTATTTCTGTCCCTGTGTGCAATTCTTTTGCATTGGAGGACACAAACTGGGGGGGGGGGCGGAATTCAATGGTAAAAACCAAATATAACTGCGCCAAGATTTTCCCATATCATTATCCGTATCATACCAAGAGCACTTGGGTCCCCCCCCCACACTCCCGCAACTCCTGACCTGGTGACCAAAGGCCTCTGGTTTCCATGCATCCACAATTCTGGTTACATACCAACTCTAATCAGTACAGAGACAGGACTACGTTCCCAGGGGAGAGCAGCCTGCTGGCCTCCTTACACGATGAGCAGTGTCCTTCCTGTGTGCTCAGCATGTTTGTCATCATTCTATGTGTCCTCCACCCCAATGGTCAGGCCCCTGACCCCACACAGGCCAGTCAGACAAGAGTTGCTTAAGAAAAATCTCTGAAGAAGGATGCTATTTACACAAGTGCAGGCTGAACTCATCTATAAAGCTAGGTGAGCTGAGTGGTATTCTTGGGGTCATACTTACAGTTTGAAAATAGCAGCTCTACCCCCTCCCCCAAGTCCCAAAGCATTTTTGTTTATAAAAAGTAAATATATTAGCTTGGTTTGCTATTGGGAAACTGAGGACCGGTGCGGTGTGGAGATGCACATTTCCTTCTAGGCTTCCTTGAGAGACCCTACAGATGGATCATTGGATGGGAAAAGGCATTTACAACCAAAGGAATTCCGACACTATTGTGAGGGGGAGCTTTCAGGTTGGGAGACACTCATGAATATCTTTGAACTTACTTTGCGTATGCATAATGTTGATATGATAGGCGAGTCACACCTGAAATTCTTCCAGGAGCACCTCCTGAGGCCTGAGCATCCACCTCAGCCTGTGGAGCTGTAAGGACTGGGCGTCCTCATGTGACATCTACCCACAGGCTCACCTGGAATACTTGTCTTGCCAGCTGTGCACAGCAGGTGGCTTCAAGTTCTGCTTTGACTCCTGGGTCACGGGCTGGCATCCCTGGCACCAGAAACTCCAACTCCTGCCACTCAGCAGCATCCAAGTATTTCTCAGGGGCAGAGTCACTTCCTGTCATCCATCCGACCTCAGGCCTAAAGGTGTCACCTGTAGAGTGGCTCCTGTCGCTGCCTGTCTGCTCCTGTCTGGGCTGCATTAATAAGACATGTCAGCAAGTGGGGGCCGCCTGTGTGAACTAGTTTCAGGTCTTCCTGTGGGTAGAAGAACAAATAATCAGGGCAAAATATACTGTGATAAGGAAGCCTGCCCTTTTGTTTACTGACACGCAGCTCTGCTTCAAGCTATTTTAAAAATGACTATTTCATTTGCAAGGTGATAAAAGAATGAATGGAAATTTACCTATGAGCGTCTCTGTAATTGAGTGTCTATCTGCCAGATGAATAGTGGATGCAAATTATCCACGATGGGCCAACTCTCTGCTTCCCTAGGACTGTGCGTTCCATTCTTCCCGGTCAATAGAGGATGTTGTCTACTCTACCAAATTAGCCAAATACAGATAATGTTGTCAAAGAACAGCTCCATTAGGCTTCACAGATGCCTGACACCAATACAAAAAGCCTCTACCCTCACAGCATTTCAACTTCAATTTTTCCTATACGACTCAAAAAATAAATTTGTTTTGTGGGCCAGAGATGATGAATTTGACAGGTTTTCGGAACAGGAGATAAAAGTTAGCAGTATTGGTTGAGGGGTGATTCAAGCAAATTCCACTGGGCTGCATACCCACTTGGTAAATGAGAAATGACCTTTCTGATGGAGGGTGGGGCCCCAGCGTGGCTGGGCTTGCACCTTTGGTCACGTAGAGATGAATCAACCTAGGGTTGAGGAGGGGTGACACTCACTGTCTCCATGAGTGAGCAATTCTCCATGGTGCTCACACACGGGCACCCTAATAGCTGTGCTACCCCAGAGGTGGACAGCTTCCAGGAGAGGGGACAAGGAGGGAGTACGTCTCTTGCAGGTCAGCATGGGTGTGCAAACCAGAGACAAATTGTCGGGCATCTCTTTCCTAGCTGCGTCCTTTCCTTTTCTCAAAGGCATATTAACAGGGAATCTTAAAAAAAACCAGCTCCACAGTCTCCCCGCTCTGATAGGACAGGATGCGTTTTACACACACTCCTTTCTGGATGCATGTGTGGTGGGCTGGGCTTTTTGTCTCCTTGTCTCTGTCCCTGGACTGGTGCATGGCGAATGCCTTGCTTGTGGGGCTTATACCACGTTGACACTCAATGGGCTACTGGGTGGAGCCGCTCATAGGCACGCTGCAGGCAGACACCTCCAACCTAAGCAGTTTTGCGAGTCACTGAGAGAACTGAGAAGCACCCATGGATGACAGGCGACTTTCTATGTCTGCTGGCACCGACCTCCTTTGCCCATTTCCATATATCATTAATGTGCAATAATGTTAATTAACACTTGAACTGTTTTATGGGCTGTTTAATCTCATCTTCCCAATGTTTAGGGGCCAGGGATACAGTTTTGCTCTCTCTCTCTCTCTCTTTGTGTGTGTGTGTGTGTGTGTGTGTGTGTGTGTGTGTGTGTGTGTGTGTGTATGCTATAGTAGACCCACTAGTCCAAGTTCACTTACTTTGCTGTGATCCTACAAGGAACTGACATCTTTTCTCGTGATGTTTAGCTCTACCAATGTGGTTGGTGTAGCTGGTGTAGACTGTCTCATTGATGCAGTGTCCTGTAGCCTCTGAAGACAATGTGACCAAGCAAGGCTTTTCCAATGAGTGCCAGGATGGACCCACCTTCTCCTCTAGACCCCCACGGGGAGGTCCTGGCCTCGATCCTTCACCCAGGTTTCAGGCCAGTCCTATAGGGAAAGGGAACCAGGAAACACTCCAGGCATCTAGAGCAGAAAGTGACTGGGTATAAGGATTCAAAGACTTGTCCAAATGCTCAAGGTGGGACAGAAGGAAGCCATGTTCAGAGCATCTGACCCTTCTGGAAAGGTGTAGCCGACGATGTCAATGGCCTGCCACACGGAAGTGGGAGAGTCTCAGTGAGATCTCCAATAGTTGTTGGCAAAACCTCCCATTGCCCACCCTCCTCTCTGCCTTTCAGATTGCCTGGCAGTGCCTCTCATTGGCAGAGCCTCATGGAACCCCGATGACAAGGGACTCAGATTCTCCTGTGATGTGTGAGAGGGGGAAGGGAAGGAGAGGCCAGCGATAGCAGGAGTCCACAGTGAGTTTAGCACAAAGCTTTCCCCAGTCCCCATGCCTGATGAGGACTGAGCAGGCTGACGCCCTGAGAGGGGCACTCCATTCACTCAGAAAGACCATGTTCCTACCTCCAGACTGAAGTGAGTGGTAGGCTTGTGGAGGGTATATTTCCATGCAGAAGGAGAGGTCCTCAGAGAGAGCTCTGGGTCTGGGGACGTGGGCACTGTGGCCTTCCACCATGGTGGACTGAATCCCCTCTTAAACTGTGAGTCAAAATCAATCCTTCCCTTACATTGCTTCTATCAGGTAGTCTCTCACAGCAAGAACAAACAAGTAACTAATGTGCCTGCACTGCTCTGTTTTTTTTATTTTTAGATTTTTTTAGCTCCTAGCAATTTACTTCTTAGGACTTGTAGAATTATGTATTCAGTCAGTATTTACTGAGACTGTACTGTATGCTCCGGGGATCATCCGCAAACCAATCAAGACCTTCTGTGAGCTTGGAGACCAGCAGGGAAGTTAGGTACACAACTAAAGCAAAGATATCATCCATGATATCTGACACGACTTAGTGGCAATGGGATTAGGCTCCTGTAGAAGTTTCTTTTCTTGTTGCTGTGGCAAAATCAAAAGTAGCCTATGGAAGGAAGGGTTTATTTTGCTTCACGGTGGGCAGTCATGGAGGCAAGAGTGTGAGGTGGCTGGTCACACTGCATCTGCAGTCAGGCATGAATGCTGGCGTGAGGTTCACTTTCTCCTTTATATTCAGTCCAGGACCCATGGAATGCTGCTGATCACGTTCAGGAAGGGTCTCCTCACCTCAGTTAGCCCTCTCTGAGAATGCTTTCACAGGTACACCCAGAGCTATATCTCCTGGATGATTCTAAGCCCACTCAGGTTGACAATAAAATTAAACCGTTACAGCTCTCAAGAGGACTAATGGGGTGTTGGGACAATTCAGGATTGAAGTGGCCCTGGATGTGTTAAGCTCAGAGCAGAAGGATGCGCTTGCTTGGTCATGTTGAGGCAAAAGGGCTGGGAAAGGGGGGTGTCTGAGCAGGAAGCATGGGGCTCCTTCCTTGAGGGGCCAGACATGTAGACGGGAGGAGGCAGGATCTGAGGGACCTCATTTGCATTCCAGCACTCCTCAGCCGACAGATGGAGGGTCTGTGATGGTTTCATCCAGGTGTCCCCCACAAACAAATGTGTTCTGAATGCTCAATCCCCAGCTGATGGAAGTTTGGGTATTGGAACCTTGTTAGAGCTGTGTTGTTGGGGGTGGGCTTATGGGGGTTATAGCCAGCTTCCCCTTGCCAGTATTTGGCACACTCTTCTGTTGCTGTTGTCCACCTGGTGTTGCTCAGGAGGTGATGTCCAGCCTCTGCTCATACCATCATTTCCCCTGCCATGGTGGAACTTCCCCAGTCTGTAAGCCCAAATAAACCCTTTCCTCCCATCAGCTTGGTTGGGTTCTTCTTTGTTACAGCAATGAGAAGGTTGACTACAACAGTTTTGGTACCAGGAGTGGGGCCGATTGTTGCTCCTATAATCCTGATTCTATGGTTTTGGCCTTTTGGAACTGATTTGCAGGAGGGATGTGGAAGGATTTGAAACCTTGGCCTAAGAGATGCCTTGCAGTGCTGTAAGTACAGCTTGATGGACTATTCTGGTCAGAGTTGTAAGACCTGAATGCAGCGAGAACTGTGGACTGTGAAGTTTGGCTTACAAGGGTGAGAAAGAGCTTTGTTGGGACTATGCCCGAAGCAGTTTGTATGAAAGGTTTGCTGCGTTTGGCCTGCCTGTGTCCTGAGATCTTGTACAGGGTTGCATTGCATGAAAATGGACTGGTGTGAGCAGATGGAGATGGCACAGAAAGAAAAAAATATCTTTGGTCTGAAACTGCTGCCTGTTCAGCTGCAATTGTTTGAGAGATGACAACCATTGAGATTGGGCCAGGTGATTTTCACTGGGACAGCAGGAAGAATGCGGACTCTTTTGAAGTAAGGGGCCTGAATGCAGAAGGAGGTTTCCTACTCTTCAAAGTCAGCTTTATTCCCCCTGGATTAACAAGTTTGTAGTCCACCTGGCACTATAGAATATAAAAAATGCAGGAAGAGATGGTCATTGAATTTGCAACATGGTTTTATTTTTTGAATTGGGCAGTGTGGAGTAGATATGTTGAATTGCCTGCATGGAGGCCCAATGGAGCCATGGGGATGAACTGTGGGTTGCAATGGAGACCCAGTGAAATCCAGAACTATGGGATGGCTGCCAAGGAGAGCTGCCAGCACCAGATGGAGTTTTACAGGACTTTGAATAGCTGAGCTAGAGGGATGGAATTGGAACTCCAAAAGACTCATCACTGGTTATAATCAAACTTGGGGTTAGAGTTTGATGTTTCCCCAATTTGTTTTAAATATTGTATTGTTTCAATCTGTCTTTGCTATGCCCAATGCTGTCTCTTGCAGTGTGAATGCTCTGTGCTATTATGAGTTTGTTTGTTTTGTTTAGTTTTCTTTTTTTTTTTGGTATTGTGGCTCAGTTGAAAAGGAAAACTGGGACTTTTAGAGTTGAGATGAATGCATTGTATTTTACATCATGTATGATTATTAGTTTGTGGGGGCTGGTTTCATCCAGGTGTCCCCTACAAACAAAGGTGTTGTGAATGCTTGATCCCCAGCTGATAGCAGTTTGGGTATTGGAGTCTTGTTAGAGCTGTGTTGCTGGGGGTGGACTTATAGCCAGCTTCCCCTTGCCAGTGTTTGGCACACTCTCCTGCTGCTGTTGTCCACCTGATGTTGACCAGGAGGTGATGTCTACCCTCTGATCATGCCATCTGTTTCCCTGCCATTGTAGAGCTTCCTCTGGAGTCTGTAAGCCAAAATAAAACCTTTCTTCCACAAGCTGCTTTTGGTTGGGTTCTTTGTTGCAGCAATGAGAAGGTTGACTAAAACAGGGGCTCAAAGGTTCAAAGGTCAGGCCAAGCTGGCATTGGATGGGGGTGTGGTGATGGGGAGAAGGAGAGGACAATGACAAGGTTTATAGAACTGGGGGATGGCCAGGAGGTGTCCTGGTGCTGGTAGTGCCATTTGCTGAGATGTAGAGCTAGAGAGAGCTGATTGAAGACAGAAGGATCCACACACTTCTTGGGCATTCCAAGTTCAGGCAGTGCCATAGGAGCAGGAGGAGGCACGGGACTGGGCTGAGTTGAGGCATGGAGGTAACAGCCATCAGAGCTGTGTGTGGGGTCAGGGGAAACCAGGCCTGGGTCCCTAGACACAGACACATTTGGAGGTCGGTGTGAGGAGAAACAGCTAGCAAACTGACAAATCTGACAGTGGGAGGTGCCAGCCTGCCTGTAATAAATCATGCCAGCTCTGCCTGGGCTGCAGATGTGCACTGTGCGGACCCCTGGGCACCGGGGACTTGTCGCTGGGTGATAGATGACACTGCTCCCCACCTCCCCACCTCCTGCCCATGCCTGCTTCCTGAGACCATGGAGGGGTCCCTTGGGAACGGAGCATAGAGCTGAGCAGGCTCACCACCATGACAACCTTTTAAATGTGACTTTTCAAACTTCTTATAATTATTGATTAAAAGGCCCATTGCTCCAAAGTCTCTGTTTGTGGTGGAAGAAGTAAAGCCAGCTGAGAAGAAATTTCTGGGGAGGTGAAGTGTTCCAGTAAATTGGCCAGGAGGCATTAGCAGCTCCAAGCTTATATTTCACAAGCCATTAAAAGCCTGAAGAAAGGGCTGCAAAGTAGTTGTTTTGAGAAAGAAAATTTGGGGGGAGGAGGTAATACTAGCTGTGAGGTCTTTAGGGAGGAGGGAGGAGGACGTGGTGGGCCCCCACTGATCAGAACCTTGGGGCAGGACTGGCCCTCCCCTGCCTTGGCCAGCAAGGCAGCTCCCATCTTTCCCTTCCCTGGCGGGTCCCTTCTTTGCACTTGCCTTTACTGCCACCCAGTATGCAAGAATCACCTTGTAGCACACGCCTCCCTAAAGCTAAGCTATCCCTTGGACTCCTTTCCCTCAAGCTTATGGGCTTCAGTAGGACTCTTGGGGTTCCTGCATGATGGCTCCATGCCCCACACTGTCCCCAGAACTTCATGGCCCTTGACAACCTCTTGCGTTTGTCTATGAACAGGAGTCTTCCTGCTGTTGTCTCATACAAGTCTCCAGGAACAAATGCTGAGAGAGAAGGCTGTTCAGGGTGCTGGCATGGGAGTCATGTTCTAACACCACCAGGCTGCTTTTCTTCTTGCCCAGTGGCCAAGATGCTGGGTCCTTGGTACCCAGAAACTCTGTGCTGAGTTTGGTTAAGCTGCTGAATAGCAGTCGAGACAGAAGAAGGAGGAGGAGAGAGGAAAGAGGAGGAGGAGACATAGAAGAGGAAAATGACGAAGATAGGGAGAGGGAAAGAGAACATGAATCTCCGGCTTCTTCCTGGCTGTCATGGTGGGCCACCTAGACGACCTGGGAGATAAGCCAGCTACCTGGGAGATAAGACGAAGAGCTGTAGGGTGCACGACTTCCTAGCAGATTGGGTGGGCAGACAGGGGTGGACTCAATGCCCTTTCCAGCAGTGGGCTACCAGGGCCTTGTGGGGCAGCTGATGGGGAGACTCTACTGTCATGGTTTGATCCAGGTGTCCCCCACAAACAAATGAATGTGTTCTGATAGATCGATCCTCAGCTGATGGCAATTTGGGTTTTACAACCTCGATGAAGCTGTGTTGTCAGGGGTGGGCTTATGGGGTTATAAGCCAGCTTCCCCTTGCTAGTATTTGGCACATCTTCCTGCCGCTGTTTGCAGTGCTGTGGCAGAGGTGATGTCCAACCCTCTGCTCATGCCATCGTTTTCCCTGCCAGGATGGAGTCTCCCCTCGAGTCCGTAAGCCAAATAAATCCATTCCTCTACAAGCCACTTTTGTTTGGGTTCTTTCTGCGCAGCAACTAGAAAGCTGACTGCAACACAGAGTCTGGAAAGGCACAGCTGCTCACGTGCCAGGAGTCAAGAAGCATGAAGAGCAGCCTGTGTCTGTCTGAAGCAGTCTCTCCACATTCTCATCCCAGGGCAGCGTGAAGTGCTTTTGCTGAAACCAGGTTGAGAGAGGACTGGTCCCAATGAGCCATTTTCACTTATGCCAGACCAGAAGGTGTTCCAAGCTCAAACCTAGATTTGGGGAAAGAAAGCCATCCAGTGCTAGCTCCTAGGTTTGTCTGTGGTATTCTGGGAAGATCCCAGTGTTAAAAGACCCATGGTCATTTCAACCCAACATGATCTGAGAAGGGGGACAGAGGCCCAGAGGAAACTGCTACCTTTCTAACTAGGAGTGGCTGGCTAGACCACTGATTTTCCCAGCCTCCTCTCTTCCCTCCCACCATTCTAACAATAAATGAATCAATTCATTGCAGACTCCATGTCAGGAATTGGGGACAATGGCTGAGACCCGTGTCCCTGGGATGGGGGTAAGGGCTTTGTTTGGGGAGCCTGGGTTGTGGGAGCCCATGGATCTGGGCCTTGATGAAGAGGTCTTAAATCTCACGCATCCTTTGACTCTGGGTGGCTGGGTCCAGTTGCTTCCAGCTTTGGTAAATGTGGCTATGTAGGAGGTCAGGGAGCCAATCTGACTGGGAAGGTGGGGCTCAGATGCCTGTACATGTGCCTTCCACTTTTCAATGCAGTTCTTGTGTATAAATAGCTTTCTCTCTAAACCCAATCTGATCACTGAGCCAACATTTATGTTGTCCTGAAGACAACAGATGAGAAGGGTTCCAGTGTTCACAGCAGCAAAACCTGGTACTTAAAAAAAAAGCCTCACTTGCAACACACCTCAGAGTTCTCTTCTCCCATCTCAGTCTGACTTCACTCCTCTGGGAAACCAAGTGGTTGCATGAACTGAATTTCAAAGATAAGAGCATTGTGAACCTCCTGAGCACATTTCTTGGAATGCTGAAGTGTATAACTCAAATATTAGCTTCATGCTACCTACCTTATAGACTCACCCACTTGATCTAAATTTGCAGGGCAGTACCACCTGGCCTTCTGTGGCCTCCTCTGAGCTTAAAGCAGGCCTATTATTTCCAAAGTGCAGGCACATTTGCTCACAGGGCTCTGCTGTGTGTGTGTGTGGGGGGGGTGGATCTGCTTGGGTGCCCATGAATACAGACCCATCGCTTCTGGGTTGAGTCTGCGCATGGGGCTGGGCTTTCAGACTATACATCTACTTTCACGGGCAGATGACGCTCACCAGGGACCAGGAAGCTCCACCGAGGATGCGGTGTGAGCAGAAGTGCTCCATCTGTCAAGTCTCCCCCACACCCAGCAGCTCAGGCCCTGGGCTGTTGATGGCTTTGTTTTACATATGGTGATGAAATTTTAAAATAAATTCTTCCAGTTTTGAAAATCTTTTTTGTCAAGGCAGAAGAGGCAGCCTCAACATGTAGCAGAAAACTCTGGAATTAGGAGAGAGGAGCAGGGGGACAGGAGGGGCTGTCTCAGTGGTGGGACTTCCTTGAGAAGGCTAGGGATGACGCAGGGACCAGCTCCCTGCTGCCTTGGATGAGCACTTGGATGGAGCACTTGGTTGGGAGCCTTAGAGTTTGTTCTTGAACACGTTCTTGTCCCTTTCAGGGCTTGGGTGTCTCCACTGTCACAGCTGGGCAGGTGACCACATATTGTCCAGGGCTCGTCATGGTTTGCATAATAGAATTCCACTAAGAAGCTGGCTTGTCTCTTCATACACTAGTTACCAATGCACCCTCGATTCGCGGTGAGATACACTGGTCCTAGTGGCCATCCTGGGAGGATGAACTTACAGGGCCCACTTGCATGCGACCTGCTGATAATGGGACCAAACCCAGGCTTTACTGGTCACAGAGCCATTGCAGCCATATCTAAGGGTTAATTGGCCACTTACACTTCTGAGCTGACCTTCTGGGGACACCTTTGTGACTTGACTTATAGCAAATGTCCTCGCAGTGTTCTGCCTGCTCCCTGTTTGGTATCTGGGATGGGTCTGACCCAGGTAGTCCCTGGCATTTCTGATTCAAAGCATGACCCCTCCTAGTGCCTCTCTTGGCCTTGGTGCCATTAGGTTTGGAAAGACCTCATCTAAGCCAAGTCAGAGAAGTCTCTAGAATGACCAGAGCATCTGCAGAGGCTGAGTCCATGGCTCTCTGGCTGTGCAGTGCCATGTTCAAGGGTGTGTGCACACACTCGTTTTCCTGATGAAGGGTGAGCGGCTCCCCTTGGATGACTGATGAGTGTCCTAGGCTTCTGTTTGCCAAGGCGTCTCAGAAGCACACAAGCAGATGGCTTCTTGGGAATTCCTCTGGGGAACCAGGCTTCTAAAACCCAACGTCACGTGGAAAGCCAGTCTGCAAATGAGAGAGGATATTGGGAATAAAAATGAGCCACATTTTACTCTCTAAGGTCACCGAGTAAAAGGGTCAGACATGGTTCCACTCTCCTGTGGCTCCCTCCCACCCAGAGGGAGAACAAGAGCTGGACATGGAGGTGCATGCCTTGTGACCCCAGCTTTTAGAGGCTGAGGCAGGAGGATCACGGTGGTGCATTCCTTGGGGAATTGAGGCAGGAGATCACCAATTTAAAGCCAGCACACACTATATAGCAAACCCCTGTCTGGAAAGAAAAGAAATTACAAAAACAGATGGAAGAATGTGCTGGCACAACGAAGGACAGAGTGACAGAGGTTGGATGAGTTTTCCTCAATGGTTTTGGTCATCACTCAGGTGGCAGAGCCTGGCACTGAGGACTGAGCTCTGCTGGGAGTCCTGTCCTTGCTCCGGAGGCCCATGGTGGGCCTCAGTAGCCACTGTCTTTGGCAGAACAGGAATGAACATGCCCCTGGTTTAAGGTTTCCTTGCCTGCTCCAGGAAGAGAGCTTCTAGAATTCCAGGGAATCAGAGAATCTGCCTAGTTCCATGCCCAGAAGCCAGCGGGCAGTCACTCTGTGTGGCTGAGTCTCCCTCCCAGGCACTCTGGCCTTTCCTGCTCCAAGCTCTGTGTTTCACTACATCCCCTCACTCCCTGGCATTTAGCTTTTCTTGTTCTTTTCCCTCAGGTTTGGTCCCATTAATGTTTATGAGCGAATAAAACTTGGATTGCTGCTTTGGGTTGTGGGATCACTGCTGACTAGGAGAGGGAGGTCTGATTGAACCAGCTCTCTCTCCTTTGACTTTCTATGACTTCCACTGCTTTCTTCTCCAGCAAGAGGAGCAAAGAAACTTGACCTTCATCACCCGACCCCAGTGTCCTCACAGTCCTTGGCCAGAGTGGGAACTGGAGTCAGGGAGAGTTGGGGCAGCCGTTGGAGGGCCAGATGCTGTTTGGATGTCCATCCCTACATGGACATGCATGCAAAAGACACGTGAACTCTGGGTGGCACAGGTGGGGTTTTCAAGGAAGGCAGGACTGGTGGGTATGAGTGCTAATGCTTCATTCATTGCCTTGAGTAAGAATTAACCAGCACAAGGATGAAAGCCCTTGGATCGTGTGTGGTGCCATGGGATTCCCATGTTGGAGCCTGTGTATTAGCTTTCTTTTTCGTGAACCAGGAGGGAAGGGGGGAGGCACTGTAAATCAGATCCATCTGTTCTGTATTACAGAGAGGTAGCTTTGTTCTCATTTGTGTGTGTGTGTGTGTGTGTGTGTGTGTGTGTGAGAGAGAGAGAGAGGGGGGGGGCACACACATGTCATAGCAGGTGTGGAAGTCAGAGGACCATTCTGGCTATAAATCCTCACATTCTACCTACCGGTTCTCACACTAGCTGGCCCAGAAGCTCCGTGGTAATTCTGTCTCTGCTGCCCTTCTCCCTGCAGGCTTGTAGGGGTCACAGATGCTCGTGCTCAGCACCTGCTTGCCTTGTTTGTGTAAATGTGGGTTTGGGTTTTGGGAATCTGAACTCACATTCTCAGACTGGTATGGTAAGTGCTTTTTTATCTACGGAGCCATATTCCAACCCCTGTTTTGTGTTTTTGGACAGGGTCTCATGTAGCCCAGGCTGGCCTGGAACTTACTATGAAGCTGAGGATAATCTTGAACTCTTGATTTTCCTGTTTCCACCTCCTAAGTGCTGGGATTTAGGGGTGTGCCACCAGGCCTTCCTGGAGCTAAGGGAGGGGCTGTCAGCAGGGCTGTGGCACAGCAGATGAGGGTGAGAGGAAGAAAATGTAGTCCTAATGTTGAGGGTCTCACGTGTTAGTAGGAATGTGGGACATACCATGTCCAGCAAGATGGGAAAACAGCCCGAGACAAGGCTTAGAGACACTCAAGGGCAAGGCGCCTGCATCCAGTGCAAAAGGCTCCAGAGAAGCATCGAATTCCCACATGGAATTAGGGTAGACAAGGCTCGGGGAAAAGAGACCAAGTATAGGTGTGCAGCTGCAGCTGGAGAGATGGCTCAATGGCTAAGAGCACTTCCTGTGTGAGCTTGAGGGTCTGCAGAGATCTGAGAGGCTTTTGAATTCCATCCCGAAGACCCACATACCCAGCTGGCGTGGCCACAGGCATCTGTAACCCCAGTTCTGTAGGGGAGCAGGGACCCCAGAATCAAACAAAACAAACCAGCAAGCTAGGGGATCTGCAAAAGACTGGCTCAAATAACAACAGGTGGAAGAGAGATGGGGTAAGGTACCCCATGTTCTGTTCTGGCCACTGCAGATGAGTGTACCTAGCCACAGATGTGTGCAAGTGTGCCACAAGGGCACAGACATGTGCATACATCACACCAAACACACACACACAATAATAATCATAATAATGTAGTTGTGTTGACCGAAGATGAGGGCGAGAGTTTCTGTCGAGGGAAGCGCTTTGAAGATGCCGGCAGAATAGTTGTTGAGTCCATGTGTGAGTAAACATTTCTTAAATGACCCCTGTGTGCCAGGCACAATGCCAGGGGCTGGATCTAGAGCTGTACATAAATGGGAGAGATCTCTCCATTGTGAGTTTATATTCCAGCACAAGAAAGGGACAGCAAGCAAACGCAGTATGTAGATAGTTAGTCAGGAAGGGACGGAATGAGTGGGATAGGACATACTGTGTGTGCGCATGTGTGGTGCAGGTGGATCTTTTTGGAAAGACGAGTTCTGAGAAGGATGGAAGGCCTCAAGCAGGTGGCTGTCGGGGGAAGAGCGTGCCAGGCAGAGGGAATGATGACTGCAGGAGAGCCTGGTGCCTCCAAGGAACAGCAAAGAGGCCACTGACCTTCCACAGTGGGAGTGGGGTGGGAGAGAAGACCAGAGAGGCAATGGGGGTTTGTGGGCTATCCTTTGGGTTTCTGCACCCAGAAACAGACAGGGCTCTGTGGATTTTGACAGGATTACTTCCACACTCAAAGTATCAACCTGGAGGCTGGAGAGAAGGCTCCATGGTTAAAGGTGCTTGCTTGCAAAGCCTGGTGGCCAGGGTTTGATTCCCCAGTACCCACATAAAGTCACATGCACAAAGTGGTGCATGCTTCTGGAGTTTGTTTACAGTGGTAGGAAGCCCTGGTGCACCCATTCTCTCTCTCTCTTTCTCTCTCTCTCTCTCTGCTTGCAAATAATTATCTAAAAAGTTTTTTTTTTCAAAAGTATTAACCTGATGATTTGAAATCCAGGCTGGAGCCCAAGAGATGAGTCAGGAGGCTGCCCATTCCAGGAGAGCGTGTGGAGTGGCCTGGGCAGGGCTGATGGGGAGAAGAAGAGATAGGTGATTTTATTCTGGACACAGAAGATTTCTTTTAAAAAATATTTTATTTTTATTAGTGTGTATTAATGGTGGATATAATGGGTTTCAGTGTGCTATGTCACCATATACACACACATGTGCAGATCAAATCCAGTCTCCTGTTATCACCCCCACCTCCTCCCCAGCCTCAAGTGGTCACTGCTCTACATTTGGGTCAGTTAGAGAACATGCAGGGGCGTCTTTTCTCTGGCTGGTTTATTTCACTTAACATCGTGTCCTCCAGTTTCATCTTTTGTGCTCCAAATGACAGTGTTTTCTTTGTCATTGTTAATCTTTACAATTGAAAGATGTTCCATTGTGTGCATACATGTGCACATCTAATGTTCCGTTGATGCACACATAGGTGGAGTCCATATTTTAGCTACCTTGAATCCTAGTGGAACAGGCATGGTGTGCAGTTGTCTTTCATATGATGATCTTCTGTCCTCTGGAGACATCACCCCCCCCCATGGAAGGGAGGAGATCACTGTCGTCTGTTGTGTTCTCCATGATGACAGCACTAATCTGCGTGCCTTCCGGCAGTGTGTGAGAGGCCTTTTCTCTTCATCCTCATCCTCGACAGCACTTGTGATTTTATTTTCCTCTTTTATATTTGAGAATTGCCATGGTAAACCAGACGAGGTGATATCTGGTTGTAGCTTTGATTGAAGCTTGCACCATGGCTGGCCATACTGAGCATGTCTTTGTGAATTTGCTGGTTGTATTTCTTCTTTGGAGGAGTTTGCACTCAGGTCGTTTCCTTTCCTTACATAGTCCCCGTATTAATCCCTGTCAGATGGAGAGCTGCCAAATGTTTTCTCCATTGGTGCAGGTTGTCTCTTCACTCTGTGGCTTCATTTGCTGTGTAGCTTTTTAGTTTTAAACAGTCCTATTTGCTTATTTTTGCCTTCATTGTCTGTGCTTATCAATGTCATGTTCATTATCGATGTCATGAAGCATTCCCCTAGGTTTCTTCCAAGGAGTTTCACAGTTTGCAGTTTTACATTTAAGTATTTATTCATTTGAGTTGACAAGGAGAGAGAGAGAGAGAGAGAGAGAGAGAGAGAGAGAGAGAGAGAGAGAGAGAGAGAGAGAGAGAGAGAGAGAGAGAGGAGAGAGAGAGAGAGATCCATTTTCAGTCTTCTGCATTTGGATACTTGGTTTTCCCAGTGCCATTGGTTAAAGAAAGAGTTTATCCTTTCTCTGGTGTGTGTTGAGCCTTTGTTAAGAGTGAAGTGACTCAAGATGTATGAGTTTATTTCTAGAATAGTCTATGTGCTTCTGCTGGCCTCATGCTGTTTAGGTTACTGTGACTGGAGCACATCTTGGAATCAGGAACTGAGACTACCAGCTTTATTCTTTCCCTCAAGTTTATTTTGGCTATTCGGGGTCTCATCCCTCCGCATGGATTTTGGGGGGTGTTGTAATCATTCTGTGAGGAATGTTTTTGGTATTTTGAGGAGGAAGCATTGAATCTGAATTGCTTTGGGTCATATGGACATTTTAACAACATCAATTCTTCCAATCCATGAACATGGGAAATCTTCCCGTTTGGGGGGTGTCTTCTTTAATTCCTTTCTTTTGGGTTTTGTAGTTTTCATTGTAGAGGTCTTTCACCTTGCTTAAATTTATGAAAAGTATGTTATTTTGTTTTGTGTGGTGATTGTGGGTAGAATGGCTTTCACGATTGATCTTTCAGCAATCTTGTTATTGGGAGTCAGCTTCTCAGTGCAGCCACAAGAACCCAACCAAAGCGGCTGTTTATTTTGGCTTACGGACTCGAGGGGAAGCTCCTCGATGGCAGGGAAATGACAGCATGAGCAGAGGGTGGACATCACCTCCGCCACAGCACTGCACACAGCAGCAGGAAGGTGTGCCAAATACTGCCAAGGGGAGGCTGGCTAGAACCCCATAAGCCCGCCCCCAACAACACAGCTCCAACAAGTTTCCAATTCCAAAACTGCCATCAGCTGGGGATCGAGCATTCAGAACACATTAAGTTTATGGGGGTGTCCTGAACCAACCATCACATTGGTACATAAAAAAATTTACTGATTTTTGGATGGGTTTTGTATCCTGAACCTTAACTCTAATAATTTATTAATTTAGATAGTCTTTTGGTTGAGTCTTGAGGTTTTTTTCTATATATAGAATAATGTCTTTTACAAATAGAGATAATTTGGCTTCCTCCCTTCCTGTTTTGTACATCTTTTATTTCTTTGTCTTGCTTAATTTCTCTGGCTAAAATTCCAGTGGTGTAGTAAATAAGAGTGACAGTGGACATCCTCACCTTTTGTCATATCTTGGAGAAAATGCTTGCAGCTTTACCCCATTCGCTTCATTATACACTATGGATCTGCCACACATAATATACCTAATTTGTTTAGAGGTCTATATCATGAAGGGATTTGAATTATATAAAATGTTTTTCTCTGTTGACATCATATGATTTAATCTTGAATTTTGTTAAAATAATATATTACATTTACTAATTTGCATATTTCAAACCATTCTTGCATCCCTGGGAGAAATCCACCAAGACCATGCTAAATGATCTTTTTGGTCTGCTATGGGATTCTATCTGCTAGTGTTTCGTTGAGAATTTCTGTGTATCCGTGTGTATACACACGCATGTTAGAGTGTGTGGGAACGTGTGCAGGTGTACATGCATGTTTGTGGAGGCCAGAGGACACTTTGGGTATCATTTCCCAGGCATCAGCTACCTTTTTTGAGACAGAGTCTCTCACTGGCATGGAGTTTACCAAATAGGCCAGTGAGCCCAAAGATCTGCCTGTCTCCTCTTCCCCAGCCCTGGGATTACAAGTGTGTTCCACCATGGCTGATTTTTAAAAATATATATGAGTTCCAGGGATCAAACCCAGGTCTTCATGCTTGTAAGATAAGGACTTTTTCAACTGATCCATAATCCCTGCTCGTCGTGCATGGTTTTCTGTGATTCCTGTGTCCTTGCCTGCTGTTGGTATCAGGATGGTGCTGGTCTGAGACGAAATTGGAAGAGGGTTTCCTTTTCAGTTCTTTGAAATAGTTTGAAAAGATTTGCCCTTAGTTCTGGAACCCATCAATGCTGCTGTGGTGGTTTGAACGTAAAGTGTCCCCCATAGTGTTTGTGATTGGGGCTCAGACTCAATCCTCAGCTGATAGAGCTTTTGGGAGGTGGAGCCTTGCTGGAGGAGGGGTGTCACTGAGGTTTATTAGTCCAGCCAGCTCACTCGGATTTCTTCCTTCTTGTGTGCAGATGTGACACTCAAGCTGCCGGCTCTGCCATGCTTCTGTACCATGGTGAAGCTTCCCCTTAAAACTCTTAGTAAAATAAATAAACCCTTTCCTCCCATAAGCCTTTTTGGATCAGCAGTGAGAAGGTCACTGCTACAGAGGTCATCTGGTCCTAGACATTTCTTGGTTGGGAGACTTTAAAAAAACTTTTTATTGATATCTTTCACAATCATAGATCATAAGCCATTATGATTCCCTCCCCACCCTCCCTCACATCTCTTCCTTCTCTCAATTAATCTCTGTTTTGTTTCGGTGTCATCATCTTTTCCTCCCATGATGTGTAGGTATTATCAGGCACTGTGAAGTCATGAATAACAAGACCATTTTGTGTCTGGAAGTTTGCGTGGTGAGCAGTCCTCCCCTTCCTTTGGCTCTTACGATCTTTCCTCCACCTCTTCCACAATAGACCCTGAGCCTCGGGAAGTGTGACAGAGATGTCCCAGTGCTGAACACTCCCCTGTCATTTCTTCTCAGCGCTGTGGTCTCTTGTGTGTTATCCCAGTGGTCACCGCCATCTGAAAAAGAGAAGCTTTTCTAGCCAAAAGTGAGAGGAGCATTATCATATGGGTATGCACATTTAAAAACACAAAGTGTTTGTATGGGAGTTTAGCCAGACAGCAGCAGGTGTTACTCCCTAGGGCTCATGACCTGCTGATTACATCTCAGTATTCCCTCACTGATGGTCTACTTAGGTTTGCTGTGCTTTTTTTTTTATTGTCCATAATGAGTTACAATATTTAGTGGGCAAACAATGAGTTGTTATCCCCAATTCCCTGCTGCCCCCCTCCCCAAACCGCTGGATAATTTCCTCCATGGGTCTTCTGGATCAGTCCTTGTGACAGGGGACCATGGATAGCCTAGTATTCAGCCAGGTTCTCCTGTCTCAGTTTTCATTCCTTTTTTGTGTGTCTTCTATCTTTTTGAGTCTAAATGTTTGTAATATTTGTTTATCATTTCAAACAACCACCTCCTTTCTCTATTTTTAAAAACTTTTTGAAAACTTGTATAAATACAGACAATATGCCGTGATCGTAATCCCCACCACCTCCCCCTCCTTCTCCCTCCCAAATCCCCCCTCCACTGAATCCTGTCTTCTTTCCAACTAGTCTCTTCTATTTCAATGTCGCATCTTTCCCTCCTATTGTGCAGGTCTTGTGTAGGTGGCATCAGCCACTGTGAGGTCATGAATCTCAAGGCCATTTCGTGTCTGGAAGAGAGTATTGTAAGCACTCCTCCCTTCCTTTGGCTCTTACATTCTTTCTTCTACCTCTTCTACAATGGTTCCCGGGCCTTGGAAGGTGTGATAGAGATGTCTGTCTTAGTGCTGAACACTCCACGGTCGTGTCTTCTCAGCACTATGGTGTCCGTTGGTTTTTTGTTTGTGTTCTGTAGCCTCTTTTGTTTCTTCTCTGCTCATTGTGTTTCTTTCCTTTCACCAAGTTTGAGCTTGGTTTGTATTTGCTTTTCTGTCCTTGAGTGAAATCATTAGATTGTTGGAAATCTTTCTATTTTTTTTAACATAGAGGTTTAACAGAAACTTTTTTCTTAGTACTGTTTAGTTGTATTCTGTATATTTTTTGCTTGTGCGTGGATAGCATTTATGTGGTTTGTGCAAATATGTGTGTAGATGTGTGTACTCCGTGTGTGTGTGTGTGTGTGTGTGTGTGTGTGTG
>PVHP010004134.1:35793-73298 GCA_004024765.1 Zapus hudsonius | reverse complement strand
TTTTTTTTTTTTTTTTTGAGACGGGGTCTTATGTAGCCCAGGCAGGCCTCAGTGAAACACAAAATCATCCTGAATTTCTTAAACATTCTTTTTTTTTTATTTTTTCTTTATTAAGCAGAGAGATACAGAGAGAGAGAGAGAGAGAGAGAGAGAGAGAGAGAGAGCGCACACCAGGGCCACCACCTTGTGGGTCTGGCTTATGTGGGTACTGGGGAATTGAACTTGAGACTTTAGGCACTGGAGGCAAGTGCCTTAACCGCTAAGCCATCTCTCCAGCCCATTATCCTGAATTTCTAAACCTCCTGTCTCTACCTCTTGAGTGCTGGGATTACAGGCAAGTACTTCTCACTATGTCTATTTTTATGTGGTGCTAATGATCGACCCCAGAGCCTCATGCATGCTAGGTGGGCACTCTACCAACTGGCCCTACATTCAGTTTAGAAATGCTATGATGGGGCTAGAGATGGCTTAGTGGGTAAGGTACTTGATGTGCAAGCCTGATGACCAGAGTTCAGCTCCCCAGCACCCATGAAAAGCTGGATACATAGCATGACCGTTTTCAATCCCAGCATGCCTATGGAAGAGGGAGACCGGAGAATTCCTGGCATTTTCCTGACGTTTGCAGGTCAGCTACCTTGGTGAATGCAGCAGTGAACCATAAAAATGACCCTGCCTCAAAACAAGGAGAGGACCAACCCTTGAGGTTGTCCTGTGACCTCTACATACACCACGAGTCATGCGTCATGCATGTGCCCACATTCACACACGATAAGAAAAAGGGGGGCTAGAGAGATGACTCAGTGGATAAAGGCACTTGCTGTGTAAGCTTGAAGACCAGAGATCAAACCCCAGAACCCAAATAAAAAGTGGTTGCATATGCTTGTAACCTCAAGAGTTGAGGAAAGCAGAGACAGGAGGATCACTGGAGCACCCTGGAGAGATAGACTGACTGAAAAACAGGGAGCTCCAGGTGCAGTGAAAGATTGTCTCAGAGAAATAAGGTGGAAGAGTGATAGAGAGCACCCGGCCTCTTCCTCTCTCCTCTACACACATGCACAAGTACATGAGGTGTGTGCATCTGCCCACATGTGAGTACATCACATACACATGCCACACACACACCGCATAGAACACAAACTAAAAAAATAAACAACGAAATGCCACGATACTAAGATTTTTGTTGCAGGAAGAGTAGACTTCCGACACGACATAACCTAGAACTAACAGCTGCAATAAGACAGTTTCCTGAATAAAGTTCATGTAAAACCAGGCTAGTTTGGTGGACATCGGAGCTATTGACACAGAGACTGATGACCAATTATTGGAGACTGTGAAGACATTCCTGTGCTGGGTGGGACCCTGGTCCTGTCCAGTTCTCCCATTCTAACTCCTATGATTCATTCTGCTGGCTACTCCTATGGTTCCCCACCCTCCATTAGGCCGTCTTTGAAGCGGTCCGCTTTTCTCTTCCATCTCCTTCCCAGGAGCAGACCAAAGCACAGGACATTCTTGGGGCAGTGACTCTTCTCCTGGAGGGAGTGATGGCAGCACGGGGACAGCTAGAAACTACCTGCCTCTCAGCCCTCCTAGGACAGCTTTCTGCACAGGTCCGCCTCCTCCTTGGGGCCCTACAGGGCCTCCTTGGAACCCAGGTAAGTCCCAGTCAGGGGACCTACAGGAACTGTCCTCTGACTCAATTCCTCGAAAGACCTAAGGGAACAAAGGTTATTCTAGGCATCTTCAGGGCATGGGAGTTGATCTGTAAGGAATACTACCTCCCAGCCAAAACGCCCATGTGCTGGCACCCTATCTTTTCTGCTTAGTCAAGAGAGACCTAATACGGAGGCCTGCTCTCTTGCCTCAGGCCCATCCTCTGCCCTCAGCTTCCTCCACAGGGCAGGACCACAGCTCACAAGGATCCCAAGGCCATCTTCCTGAGCTTCCAACAACTGCTCCGAGGAAAGGTGCGCTTCCTGCTGGTTGTAGAAGGCCCCACCCTGTGTGTCAGGCGGGCCCTGCCTACCACAGCTGTCCCAAGCAGTGCCTCTCTACTCTTCACACTGAACAAGCTCCCGAACAGAACATCTGGATTGTTGGAGTCGGACTTCAGTGTCTCAGCCAGAACTATTGGCCCTGGACTTCTGAACAGGCTGCAGGGATTCAAAGCCAAGATTCCTGGTCTGCTCAATCAAACCTCCAGGTTCCAAGACCAAATCCCTGGATACCTGAACAGGACCCATGGACCCTTGAACGGAACTCGTGGACTCTTTACTGGAGCCTCACCCAGGACCCTAAGGGTCCCAGACAGCTCACCAGAAACTTTGGACATAGGCTCCCTGCCACTCACCCTCCAGACTGGATATTCTCCTTCCTCAACCCATCCTCCTGTTGGACAGTACACACTCTCCTCTCCTTCACCCACCTTGCCCACTCTTGGGGCTCCCCCGGAGCTCCAGCACGACCCCCTGTTTCCTGATCCTGCCACTATCATGCCCAACTCTACCAGCCCTCTTCCGATCACAAAATAGCCTCATCCCAGAACAGGCACACGGGTACTGCCAGCCCAAGCAGTGTCTCTGTGGCACAGAGCCCTTTCCCAGGAGAGGTCCTGAGGGACGCTTGCAGCTGTATTAGAAGTTCTACTCTGGCCTGAAACCCAGAGTCCAGCTAAAGGGGACACAGGACAGGAAAGGGGGCTGGTTTTCACTATGCATCATAAAACTTCAGGAGCTATTTTTTTAACTATTAATAATATTCATCAGAGCAGCTAGTTATCTTTGGTTTACTTCTGTATAAATTTGCAAATCACTGTCTGTGTTATTTTTCATATGAAAGTTTTGCAAAAGTTAGACCAGCCTGACCTTTAAACAGAAATAGAGATTAATCTTGTTTCAAAAAAAAAGAAAAAAATCGTTTCCTTTGCTTCTAGTTTAAGACTCTCCAATGCCTGAAATCATTCTCAGTGGGACTGTTTGGGCCTCTATTCTTAAGAGACAGGAAATTCTTTAAAAGGCTGTCCCTATATGATAGACAAAACGAGTCGTGAAAGAATAAATCACAGCACTCAAACACCGAATAAAAATGTTCTTTACAGAGGCAATAGATCCCCTGGACCCCACCTCCCAAGAAAACTAACAGGAAGCCTAGGGAGGCTTCCACACCCAGGTAAGGCTGTGCAGATAGTTCAGTAAAGACAAGACCTGGATGTGACAGCTGAGCAAACAGCGAGAGCATCCGCAGCCCAGCAGGAGTGTCACCAGGCCCGAGCTCCTGCTTCCCTCCTGTGGAGGTCAGGGGAAGTGCAGGAAGTAGCACAAAGCCAGCCAAGAGCTCACCCAGCGGGAGAACCAGCACACACACCAGAAGGCTCACTTCCCCACTGTCACAGTGCACCCCACCATAATCTCTACTAGGGCCCCCTAACACAAAAGCAGGTTTCTGGGGCTGTGTAAATAAGTATTTCCTTGGTGCTGGAAGAGGTTTAGTTTGCATAGAAACAAAATCATTAAAGCCAACAAGGGTCATGTAGAAAGAACTAGTAAGCATCTTCCTTCTCTATCCCAAAGGTAAAGAGGAAAGACTGCTATGTAGGTAGAGAAACCAGGCTTCCAGAGCTCCAAACACTGCCACAAAAAAAGAAACGCCAGGCGTGGTGGCACACGCCTTCAGTCCCAGCACTCGGGAGACAGAGGTAGGAGGATCGCCTTGAGTTCAAGGCCAGCCTGAGACTATATAGTGAATTCCAGGTCAGCCTGGGCTAGTGTGAGACCCTATCTCAAAATCTGTCTTCCCCCCACCAAAAAAAAAAAAAAGCAAGAGAAAGATGTTCTTCACAGGAGCAATAGATCTTCCCAAGCTCTTCTTCCCACAGAACTATGTAAAAGTGGTGCTATCGACCTCTATTTTACAGGAAGGAAGACTCCGAGAAGCCAGGTGGGCTCCCAACTTCACATAGCCTGTGCCTAGGGAAACACCCTAGCCTGACTCACTCTCAAGACCATAATCTCCACAGCGTGGGGTACTATATAACATTAGCATTCAGTGATTCTATTTACTGCAAAAGACTCCCAAGTCATAGGAGAGTGAATACAGCAACAATTTAAAAATTCTGAGTAGAAAATCAAAGCTCAAGCGTGGTGGTACACCCCATTCAAGAAGCTGAGGTATTAGGATCACTTTGAGTTTGAGACCAGCCTGGGCCTACAGAGTAAGTTCCAGGTCAGCCTGAGCTAGAATAAAACCCCATCTCAAGAAAATAACAAAAACAACAACAAAAATCTGGTGAAATACATAAAACTACTTTTAGGCTGGGGAGATGGCTCGGTGGATAAAAGCACTTATTTGCAAAGCCTACTGGCCCGGTTTGATTCCCCAGCACCCAAATAAAGCCAGATGTACAACGTGGCACATGCATCTGGAGGCAAGTGGCCATGGTGTGCCCATACTCTCTTTTTCTTCCATAATTAAATAAATAATTTAAAGAAAACCAAAGCTCTCGGTGGGAGTGACCAATCGAGACATCCATATGGTTCCCTTCTTCATTTCTGGCAGAACAGTGACTTAGAAAAGGAATTAATATGTGCATAAAGCTCAAAACTGTTATTTAGGGGCTGGGAAGATGGCTCAAGGGTTAAAAGAACTTGCTGCCCAAGTATGAGGACCTGAAATTGCCAGAGTCTAATTCCCCAACAACCACAAAAACATCTGGGCATGGCCACACACATCTGTAACCCCAGTCCCAGGGTGGGGAGAGGAATGGTGAAGATGGTAACTCTGGGTGGAACGGGACTCCAACCTCAAGGAAACAGACAGATGAACAAAGAGTGATGAACACCCGATGTTCTCAACTGGCCTCCATTTATACTTGCACTTGGACTATACATACATGCATATGCCACACACACCCTACATACTCTATAGGCACACACCAAAAAGAAAATGTTATCTGAATCTCAGACATCAGTTTCTACACAGAAAATAATTCATCCACATTACGTATCTAGGACCAAAGTAAGGAAACGGTAAACATAATTTATAATTTACTGAAACCCCGAAGTAAATTAAATTTAACATTTAAAAAACGTTTTAGTCTGGGGAGATTTCTCAGTGGTTAAAGGTATTTGCTTATAAGCCTGCTGGCCTGAATCCAATTCCCCAGCTAGGCATGTAAAGCCAGACGGGCATGTATTTGTAGCAGCAAGAGACCCTGGCATGTGTACACACCCACCCATGGCTTTGTGTATGCTAAGTGCTCTACTAGCCATGGGTTCAACCCACAAATAAAGAAATGAAAACTGGAGGCTAGGGAGATAAGTTAGTGGGTAAAGTACTTTGCCATGCAAGCATGAGTACCTGAACCTGGGTCCAGAACCCACATAAAGCTCAATGCAGTAAAGTGGGTAATACAGGAGGATCCCAGATCTCAGGTCAGCCAGCCTGGCATACAAGCAGTGAACAAGGTGGAAGGCAAGAACCAACCTGACCTTCACACACACCATGATACACACATGGACATACAGCACACACACACACACACACACACACACATAATTTTTAAAAGGAAAAAAAAATGAATCAAGTCCCCTTATGGCACACGAAGGAGCCAGAACAAGAAAAGCCAAAGAAACCAAAGACTTGTTAGGTTCTCAGCATGAGATGGCCCATGAGATAAGGATGACCAAATTGCACAGGTAGCCATAAAACGCCACTGGAAAATGCAAATAACTGGCCTCTTCAGTGTGAACCGGTCTTCCTCTCTTAAGACTAAGCCTGGAGTGATGAGATGGCTCAGGGGATAAAGCACTTGCCAGAATTCATATCCCAGAACCCACATAAAAGCTAGAAGCAAGGCATACAGGCAGTGAACATGACACCCTACCTCTAACAAGGTAGAAGGCAAAGACCGACGCCCAAGGTTGTCCTCTGACCTCCACATCACATACACATACACACACGAAGATTAAGAAAAGGTAGGCTAGAGAGATGGTTTAGCAGTTAAGGCCCTTGCCTGCAAAGCCTAATAACCTGGGTTCGATTTCCCAGTACTCCCGTAAAACCAGATGCACAAGGTGGCACATGTGTCTAGAGTTTGTTTGCAGCAGCTGGAGGGTCTGACACACCCATATTGTCTCTTCTCTATCTGTCTCTTTCTCTCTTACTCTCTCAAATAAATAAATAATATTTAAAAAATAAAATAAATTCTGACTTGGCACACACGCCTTTAATCCCAGCACTCAGGAGGCAGAAATAGGAGGATCTTTGTGAGTTCAAGGCCAGCCTGGAACTACAGAGTGAGCTCCAGGTCAGCCTGGGCTCGAGTGAGACCCTACCCCAAAAAACAAACAAAAAAAAATTCTTAATTAAAATTTTAAAGGGGGGGGGGTTGGAGAGATGGTTTAGCAGTTAAGGCACTTGCTTGCAAAGCCTAAAGAACTGGGTTCAATTTCCCAATAAAGCCAAATGCAGAAAGTGGCACATGTATCTGGAGTTTTTTTGCAGCGGCTGGAGGACCTGGTGCACCCATATTCTCTCTCCCCCTTTCCTCTCTGCCTCTCTCTCTGCTTGCAAATAAATAAAAATATTTTTTAAAAAATAAAATTAAAAAATGGGCATGGGAAGATAGCTCAGTAGATAAGACACTCGCCACCAAGTATGAGTTACCTGAGTTCAGATTCCCAGGTTGAAAAAAAAAATTAACTAGTACTAGCTGGAGACCCAGCTCTTACCTAGCAGGCCCAGTTTGATCCCAAGCACCTTAAAATAAAAAGAAAAACCCATTCTCAAATCATTCTGCCTGGCTGATTCCATCTCTTCTTTCCTGACAAAAAAATTTTTGCAAAGGGAACACTCCCACCCCTATTCAAGTTTATACCAGTTCCCTGTCTTTGGCCATCATAGAATGGAACAGCCTGCTAGACATTCTATACTCTTTATCATTGGTGAATAGGCTTTCCCACTGTAACAGAAACCCATCTTTCTCCTACACCCCTCAAAAGGTAACCCTACAGAAAGGTTCTGAGATCCCATATAAATTCATCCCAGGAGGGTGCAGTAGCTTATCCCTATAATCCCAGCACTTGGGAGGTTGAGGAAGGACAGTGTAAGTTTAAGGACAGCCTGGGCTTTATAGTGAGTTCCTGATCACCTAGCTAGAGTGAGACCCAGACCAATCCCCTAATGCATCACCTACCCACCGCCCCCAGCACACACAGGGCCTACAGTAATAATGTAAAAGAAATACTCTTTTCTCCTCCCTACTGTGACCACTCATTTCTGTAAACATTATTTCTAGCACCTTGTGTAAAGATAAGAAAAAGATGGGGAAGGAAACACTCCAGGCATCCCAGCAGGGGACGACCTCCTATGGCAAAATCAGGATATCAAGAGATGAAGCTGGAGAGACGGCTCAGCGGTTAAGGCACTTGCCTGCAAAACTTAATGACCTGGGTTTGATTCCCCAGTTCCCAACTAAAGCCAGATGCACAACGTGGATGCATCTGGAGTTCATTTGCAGTGGCTAGAGGCCCTGGCGCTCACTCACACTCTCTCTCTCTCTCTCTCTCTCTCTCTCTCTCTCTCTCTCTCTCTCTCTCTCTCTCCTTACAAAAAAAGATAACTGGGCTGGGGATAGACTGCAGTTGGTAAAGTGCTTGCCTATCACAAGGCCCTGAGTTTGATCCAACCAACACCACATAAACAGGGCATGGTAATACCTACTTATAATCCCAACACTTAGATAGGAGGATCAGAAGTTCAAGTTCATCTTCAGAGCTACATAAGAGAGCTGGAGGCCAGCCAGAGCTACATGAGAGCCAGTTTTAAAAACCTCATATACATGTATGACTGTCAAAAATTAAAATTAGGGGCTGAGGAGATGGCTCAGTGGTTAAAGGTACTTTCTTGCAAAGCCTGCTGGCCTGGGTTCAATTCCCCAGCCACCCACATAATGCCAGACATTCATTTGCAGCGGCAAGATACACTAGCATACACATACACACCCGTAAATAAATTTTTTTCTATTTTTTTAAAATATATATTTATTGTCCATAATGAGTTACATTATTTAGCGGGCAAACAATGCGTTGTTATCCCGAATTCCCCAATTCCCCCCCCTCCCCATCCCTGATCAGTTGGATATCCTCCTCCGTGGGCTGTCTGTATTAGTCCTTGTGGCAAGGGATCCTGGATATCCTAGTACTCATCCCGGTCTTCCTGGCCCAAGTGTGTTGTTACTGATGGGTGCCATGCCTCTGGACAGTCTCCCCCCACCATGACTCTCACAATCTTTCCGCCCCCTCTTCCGCTCAGTTCCCTGAGTCGTGGTGAGTGAGTATTAAGGCTGCTTTAATGTTGCCGTAAATAAATTTTTTTAATTTAAATTGAAGAGACTCCTTATAGATGGTTACCCTCAATTTCCCAGGGGAAAACAGTCCTATATGCTTTTCCAGAGAACTCTGATGCCAGGCTGACCAGCCAACTCACCTGGAGTACTTGTAACCATCATCATTTAGTGACTGTAGTCAGGTTATTGAGTTGTGCTGGCCACTGGCACTGGAATGTCAACCTCATTGGTATTACTACACTGTCAACTTCACTGGTCTGTGCGACAGCTCCTTGTTCAGTGTCACTGGGGAGAGCCACCATTTGCCCTTCCTTCCAGGTCACCAATGGAAAGAGATCCAGACCCACTACCTTCTTCTACAGCCACTCACCCCCTGCTCTTCTCCTCACAGTACCCCATGCAAGGAACTCATTGAAGTCAACAAGAACTGACTTCCCAAGAGACCGAGTTGGAAAGACCCGAGCAGTGCTCCTTGCCCATTCAAAAAAGTCTATGCCAAAAGGGCAGTATTTTTGTAGGCTTGGGGGTCTACCCTTTCAGAGCCAAAACACAACAATCTTTCTCTTCCAAACAGAAAACCACCCTGGATGATAAATGCTGTGAACAGAAGACTTGAGATTACCCTTAAAATGACACCATATGGATGGGAAAGATACTAAGTCAATACATGATCATTTGGCCATGGGCCAGAAATACAACATAGACAAATTATGAGGCAGTGGGGAGATAATTTTTAAAGAAAATGAAAACAATCTTAAAGAAATGGAAGCTGGGTATGGCTATACAGCTACAATGCCAGCACCCAAGATGATGAGACAGGAGAATCAAGTTCAAGGCCAGCTTGAGTTACATAGAAAAATTCAGTACAAAAAAAAAGGGGGGTGCTCGCTTCGGCAGCACATATACTAAAATTGGAATGATACAGATCTGCATGGCCCCTGTGCAAGGATGACACACAAATTCGTGAAAAAATAGGGAGGGGAAGGCTGGAGAGATGAATCATCAGTTAAAGGCACTTGCTTGCAAAGCCTGATGGCCCAGGCTCAATTCCCCAGTACCCATGTAAAGCCAGATGCACAAAGTGGTGCAAGCATCTGGAGTCTGTTCACAGTGGCAAGAGGCCCCGGTATTCCCATACTCGTTCTCTCTCTCTTCTCTCTCAGTTATGTAATTTAAAAAAAGAAAAGACAGAGGACAGAGTCTGTAAAAGTAAAGTTTAATTTAGAAAATATATATATACAAAACAACCTCAGATTCATCTTAAGCAATTCCACCGGGTGTTTTACAAGCCAAGTCCCACTGAATTCCAGACGAGCTAAAGAAGCCCCCTTGGTGGGCAGAGAGCCACGCCTTCCTTCACAGGGGAACACCAGCTTCTACTCAGGCTTGACAATGTGATTTGAGCAAGGCTGGCTTCCAACCAGGTTCAGAAGGCCAGTTTCTTCATCAGCAGATAAACTCTGGAATCCACCTCAAATCCATGCAGGTTGTTGGCATCCCCCTGTAGCCTCATCAGCAGGCCCCCATAGGACACGTAGGCAGAGCTGAAACAGAAGGTCCCACAACCTGTAAGTCTGAGCTCTCCAGTAGCTGCTACCCAGCAGCTCTCTATCCACAAGAAAAACAGGCACCCTCCTAGATTCTGCCATTAGGAAGCAAAAATTGAGTCAAAGTTGAATGCCCAGATATGTACAAAGCAGTGTTCTTCATACTTGTGAAGGAGAAAACACACATGAGCCCACCATTAGGAATGGTCAACTACCGAGATACCCACTTACTAGAATGTTATGTAACGATTAAAATGTTGAGGAAAAACTAAAAACCAACACAGGGAAACATGTTAAGCAAAAAGAAGAAAAAATAATTGATCTCAAAGAAAACATTTTTTAAAAACTTGATTTTAAAAGTTCGTTGTTTAAAAATATTTTATAATTTGCAAGCAGAGAGAGAAAATGGGCACACTAGGGCCTACTACCACTGCAAATAAATTCCAGATTTATGTGGCACTTTGTGCATTTGGCTTTACATGGGCACTGGGGATTCGAACCCAGCTGTCAGGCTTTGCAAGCAAGTGCCTTTAACCACTGAGCCATCCCTCCAGCCCCTCAAGAAGTTATAAAAAGTTCCTTCTGGGTATGAAACTATAGGTGACTTCTTTTTCCTTCTTCACACTACTTCCATGCTTCTCAAATTTCTGACAACAGGTACTGTTTTAATAAAAATTTTAAAGACAAGAGAAAACTAAGCAGAGAAACAAAACAACCAGAGATCGGGTTACAAAGTAGCAACACCCAAACAAATAGAAACAAACAAACAAAAAAAAAAAAACCTAGTCACTGAATGCAGCACTGTTGCACAAGACTATTAATTTTTCATTCAAACCCCTGGGCCTTGAAATCCTAACACTAGGCAAGTTAGGGTTAAATCTGTTGGGAATTTGATCAGATTAGGAATCAATCAAGTAAGAGATGTGCCTCTCTTGGGCTGTTCTATGAGGGTGTTTCCAGGAAGGATTAACAGAGGAAGTCCTTCCTCAGAGTGGGAGGTCCTTCCTGTGGTGAACTTCATATAAAAGAAGCTTTAAGAGAACAGATAGATGCCGACCATGGTGGCATACATCTTAACCCAAGCACTAGGGAGGCTGAAGTAAAACCACTAAACTAAAGTGAAATCCTGCTTTAAAAAAACAAAAAAATAGGGCTGGGGAAATGGCTTAGCAGTGAAAGGTGCTTGCTTGCAAAGTCTAATGCCCTGGGTTCCATTCCCCAGTACCCACATAAAGCCAGATGCACAAAGTGGATCATGTGTCTGGAGTTAGTTTATAGTGACAGGAGGCCCTGGCATGCCAATTTTCTCTCCCTGCCTTCCCCTTTCTCTGCTTGAAAATATAATAAGGACCAGGAGGGGTGGCACGCACCTTTAATCCCAGCACTCAGAAGGCAGAGGAAGGAGAATTGCCATGAGTTCGAGGTTACCCTGAGAGTACATAGTGAATTCCAGGTTAGCCTGGACTAACACAAGACCCTATCTGGGGGGGGGGGGGCGCGCAAGGGGGAGGCTGAGGAGATGGTTCAGTGGTTAAAGGCACTTGCTTACAAAGCCTAATGGCCTGGGTTCAATTCCCCAGTACCCACAAGAAGCCAGACGCAAAATGGTGCATGTGTTTGAGTTTGCAAGTGGCAAGTGGCAAGAGACCCTGACACACATACTCTCTTTCTCTCAAATAAATAAAAATATTTAAAAATAAATAAATAAAAATAAAAAGAGAACATGGGGCCTTTTGCCTGGCTGCCCCCATTACTTGCTGCTACGTGCATATATCTGATCTCAGACATTGTAACCCAGCTTCATCAGCCTTCCAAAATGGATCAGCAGTTCTCCAGGAATCTTCCAGGCTTTCAGTACCAGATTAAGATTGCTGAAGCATCCAACCTCATGGGCTAAGTAGCTGCTGGGTCTCCAACTCTTCAGCCGGCAGACAGCCTAGCCTGTATCCTATAAGCTAATAAATACTCTCAATACATATTAATTCTATATATTAACTCTATCATTTCTGTTCCTCTAAAGAACAGTATTTTGGACTGAAAACAGTTTCCAGAACACATTCTTTCTGGTCCCATCTAGACCTAAGGTTCCAGAGAAGAGGGACTCAACCACAGAAGCAAGAGCATGGCCAGTTGCTCAGAACAGGAAGGGAGGAAAGGATTTTCGGCAGACTATGGAACTTACAGGCGGGTGGCTGCTTCAGTAGAGGTTTCGTCTCCCTCGATCCTGTACACTTTTCCATACATGACATATTCAAACTGATCAGCCCTGCGGAACAATAGTGGCAAAATGATTCTTCATAGTAATTAAAGATGCAGAAGCCCTTCAAAACTGGCCTGAAGAGATGGCTCAGTCAGTAAAGCATTTGCAACATAAGCATGAGGACCTGGGATTGGATCCCAAGGCCAATGTAAAACGCTGGGCATGATGGTGTAACCCTAGCTCTGGGAAGGTGGACACCAGACAATCCCTGGGGCTGGCTGGCTAGTGTGTCCAGCTCAGTCAGTGAGAGATCTTGTCTCAAATTAAGGTAGAGAGCAATAAAGGAAAACCCCTAATGTTGACCTCTGGCCTCACTGCACATGGGCACTAACACAAATATTCCAACACACATAAAAGAGCATGAACACAGCTGAGCATTGCAGCACACGCCTTTAATCCTATCACTCAGGAGGCTGAGGCAGAAAGATCACCGTGAGTTCCAGGCCAGCCTGGGCGACAGAGTGAGTTTCAGATCAGCCTGGGCTGATGAAACATGAGACCATGTTTCAAAAAAAAAAACAAAAGAAAAACCACATACGAACATAAATTTAAAATTATCAATAATAAATGTCAGATTGGGGCTGGAGAGATGGCTCAGCGGTTAAGGCACTTGCCTCCAGTGCCTAAGGCCCCAGGTTCAATTCCCCAGTACCCACATATGCCAGATCCACAGGTGGTGGCCCTGGTGTGCTCTCTCTCTCTCTCTCTCTCTCTCCTTGAAAATGAATATTTTTTTTTAAGTTTTTAAAAAATGTCAGATTGCGACAACAGAAACCTTAGAAACATGATATTAGTGTCCACAGCAATTCTGTGACCTAGGCGTCACCATCTTCTTACTGATGAGGAAACAGAGGCAGAAAGACATACAGGGTGTTTGACCACGGAACTGAGAACTGAACTCCAGGTAGCTCCATGACCAAGACACAATGACACTCATATATCCAGGGTTACTCAGTGATAATTTCCGCAGCTACTCAAAGCTGGTCATAGTTGTTGAAACCTCTAATTCCAGCTGAGTTAGGAGAATCAAAGTCAGTGCAAGGCCATTGTAGGTGAAATGGAGACCTGACTCAAAAAATAAATTATAAAAAGCTACTTCACAATGATATCATCAATGCTTGCTATTTGAGTTATTTGTTTATTTTCCCCCCAGCAGGGTCACACTGTAGTCCAGGCTGACCTGGAACTCACTATATAAACCCCAGGCTGGCTTCAACTTCATGGTGATCCTCCTACCTTAGCCTCCCAAGTGCTAGAATTAAAGGCATGAGCCACCATACCCAACTCCTTGTTTAAATTTCTTTTAATAAATTATTTTATGTTTTTGAGGCAGGGTCTTATTTATGTAGCCCATGCTGGCCTCAAACTTGCTGTGCAGCCAAGGATGAGCATGAACTCCTGACCCTCCTCTACTTGCCAGGTCCTGGGATTACAGGGATGTGCCACCATGCTTCATTTTGGTTGTTCTGGGGTTTTTTTAACTGTAAAATTATTATAACATTTTTATTTAAAAATTAAACACATTTTTTAATATATATTTATTGTCCATAATGAGTTACATTATTTAGTGGGCAAACAATGCATTGTTATCCCGAATTCCCCAATTCCCCCCCTCCCCATCTCCTATCAGTTGGATATCCTCCTCCGTGGGCTCTCTGTATTAGTCCTTGTGGCAAGGGATCCTGGATATCCTAGTACTCAGCCGGGTCTTCCTGGCCCAAGTGTGTTGTTACTGATGGGTGCCATGCCTCTGGACAGTCTCCCCCACCACGACTCTCACAATCTTTCCGCCCCCTCTTCCGCTCAGTTCCCTGAGTCATGGTGGGTGAGTATTAAGGTTGTTTTAATGTTGCGAGCTTAGGGGTCCTTGTGTCGAAAATCCTTGGTTTCTGTCTCACTGGCCTATCCTGTGTTAATTGAATGGCTGTGGTTATAGGTCCCTGTTCATCTGTCATTGTCTGCTGGGTTCCCTATGGATTGTTCTGGATTTTGGTTGTTTGCATTCTTTTTTTTTAAATATCTTTTTTAAAATTTTTTTCAATTTTATTTATTCATTTTCAAGCAGAGAGATACAGAGAGAAAGAGAGAGAGCACCAGGGCCACCACCTTGTGGGCCTGGCCCATGTGGGTCCTGGGGAATTGAACCCAGAGTCTTAGGCACTGGAGGCAAGTGCCTTAACCGCTGAACCATCTCTCCAGCCCTGTTTGCATTCTTAAGTGTAGCAATTTCCTTAAGTCACTCAGATTCTGAAAACAATCATTTATGCCTGGAATTAAATAAAGGCCTTTCTGTATACCACATAAGTATACTTATCTACTTGGTTTCTAATGTACTCCCTACCTGGAAGGCCTGTCATCTGTGGGGTTATATTCGCCATCATCCAGAGTGCCATCTTCATACAAGGTACTAGCTATGACCAATCGGAACTTGTCACCTGAAAAGAACAGCAGTATCTGAGAGTAAAGACTAGCTAAAACCAAAAAACCAAAACCTTTTGCTTTGTCTGTGTTCAATACTTACCTAAGTCTACAGGGTAAATTTGAATGTTGACGTCTAAGATGAGGTCCATCTTAAAAGATTCACTCTCACAATGCAGTCGGGATACTAGGAAGAAGTAGAAGAATGATGGGCATAATTGACAGGCCCAGGGCAAACCCTACAAATCCCAATCTGGGTATTAAATACAAGCAAACCACTGGGCAGGGTAACACGTGACTTGAATCCCATCATTCAGGAAGCTCGAGTAGGAGGATCACTTTAAGCCAGCTTGGGGCTACAGTGTGAGTTCCAGTTCAACATGGGCTAAGAGTGAGCCTCTATCTCAAAAAATAATATTAAAAAACTAAAAAATAAAAGTTGGGCATGGTAGTGTACACCTTTAATCCCAGCATGTGGGAGGCAGAGTTAGGAGGATCATCATGAGTTCAAAGCCACCCTGAAACTACATAGTAAATTCCAGGTCAGCCTGGGCTAGAGCGAGACCCTACCTTGAAAAGCCAAAAAGAAAAAGAAAAAAGAAAGAAAGAAACCAAATAAATAAATAAAAATACAAGCAAACATTTCCTCCAACAGTTTGCATCTACTGGCTTCTCTCCTGCTTCCACAGAAGTACAGGCTCAATCAGAACAGGATACATAGGAAGGCAAAAACTACAGCAAGTGACCAGATCCTCAGAAAGAACCCCCAATCCTCCGACAGCAGTCCTTTCCCGAGGATTTAGAGCCTGACTCTGGGCAAGTTATTTGTTTACCTTAAGGTTTCTTCTTCCTATGCCAGGCACTGACATCAAGATGTTTAAGAACGCTTGTTTGTCTAGAAAAACATCTGCCTCCAGACAAAGAGACAGCAAGAAAGTTACCCGTCATTGGCAGGATGAAGGAGTATATATGGAGTATATATATATACACCAAGCAGTCAGCTCAAACTCACTTCATAAAGAACTGACCATTCTAGAGCCGGGTGTGGTGGTGCACGTCTTTAATCCCAGCACTCGGGAGACAGAGGCAGGAGGATCACCATGAGTTCAAGGCCACCCTGAGACTACATACTGAATTCCAGGTCAGCCTGGGCTAGAGTGAGACCCTACCTCGAAAAACCAAAAAATAAATAAATAAATAAAATAAAGAACTGACCGTTCTAAGAGCAATACTAAAACACGGGTTAGCAAGCCAGCCTCACATTAACCCCTCCAGGAAAAAGGGGGAAGGACAAAGCAAGTGTGTGAGAGGGGCAGCACAATGCTCAATACAGAATAGGAACTTATTGATTATAAAGATTCCCAGACTCCCCGGCGCGGTAGCAAACGCCTTTCGTGCGGCTGAGGCAGGAGGATGTCCGTAAGTTCGAGGCCAGCCTTGGCTACAGTGTGAGTTCCAGGTCAGCCTGGGCTAGAGCGAGACCCCGCTTCCAACGAAAACAAAAATTGAAAACGATGCAGCTACGGACCCGCCATGCACCAGGCGTGACATGTGTAGAGGCCCCCTCCCGACGCCTCGCCTACCTCGGTCAAACTTCTTGCCCTCCGGATCAATGTCCTTCACATCGAAAATGTCCTCAAACAGGATGCCTGCCATGGTGAGCGGCCCAAGAGAGCGGAGGGCTGCTGAGCGCCCGCACAGCCCCGGCCCCGCTTCACGTGGAGGAGGGTCCCCGGGCGCAGCGCGCAGGGCGCATGCGCAGGTGCGGAGCCGCCCAGCCACTTCCGCCGCCTTCCTCTCCGGGCTTCTTCACTTCCGCTGGGAAAGAATACCTCGGAGGAGTTCGGAGGATGGGGGCGGGCTCTCAGATCCAGGTGACTCCGCCCAAGGTGGGGACCGCCCCGGTGCCACCTGCAGCCGGCGGAGGCGGTGGCCCGGCGCGAGGGCTCCAGGGCGCCCTCTTCCGAGCCCGGGCCTCGCGGCGTGGAATGCGGGGGGCCTGACCCTGATCCTTGGCCCAGAGAAGCCGGGCCGGGCCCGCCGAGGGCGCCCCGGAGCACAGCTCCGCCCCCAGGGCGCAGGCCCTGGTGCCCAACCCCTCCGGCTGGCACCCAGGGCCCCAGCGCCGCCGGCCCAAACCGGCTCGGCCCAGCGAGTCGTCACCCGAGCCGGCCGGGTCCATCCGGCTTGGAAAGTTGCCATGATGTCACTATGGGAAAGAGGAAAGCCTGTATTGTCCCTCCCCCTGAGCCCTGCTGTCTTACCCCGCATTGCCCCTTCAGGCTGGCACTAAGCCCTTGACATCCCTGGACGAGGGCATTGCCAGGGCCACTCGGTACTGTCTGTTCCCCCATCGTTACGCCCTGATCCAGTTAGCGCGCCTTCAGATAACAGCGTCTTGGGAGAGAGGACGGCTGTCGCACGCCCTTCATCCTCGGGTCCCTCTGTGAGAGCCCCTCTTCTGCGCGCTGCCCCTCTCGGAACATAGTCCTCCATCCTGGGTCCTAGACACTGTCTCCCGGGCACTACCCTCTCGGAGCACTGCCCATCTATCTACCTGGCGCTCGCACCACTCGGGTCTATCCTTCCCGGGACCCCGGTAGACAACGCGGGGCCCCAGTGCGTTCCCCCAAGTCCACGAGATGTCAGCAGCCGCTCGGGTTTCTTTCTCCTTTGGCCCGGCCAGGGAGAGGCGACCTCTGCTCCCCTGCGCTTCCCCCTTCCCTCGGGCCTCACCTCTTCCCGTTCCCTCCCCGCTCCCAGGCCCGGGATCTCCGGGTGCACGCACCCCCGGAGGCGCCCGGGAGAAATGGAGAAGGAATGGAGATGAGGGTGCCCGCGCTGACCCTCCCTCACACTGTCCCCCCTGGCCGAACAGAGGGACCGCACGCTCCTCGCGAGGGGCACAGAAGGGGTGCCCCTGGACGGGTCTGGCCCGAGAGCCCGAGGTGGTCTTTCCAGCAGCCCCCAGCCCAAGCCCTCGGCGTCGGGCCCTCTCCAGCCCCTCCGATGGCGCGCGCGCGCTGCCAGCCCCAGGCCCACCCGGCCCCTCCACGTGCCGGCGAAGCCGCCCTCGCCCCGGCCGGGGGTGGGGGGACCCCTGTGAGCCCCGGGTTTCCACTGCCAAGGAGTTCAGTCTCGTAGGCTCCTAACGCCCCCAGAGGCCTCGCGGGAGCCGGGAAGGCCGCCCCAAGGCAGACCCCAGCTGGGCAGCGCCAGCGGGCGGAGCGGCGCGCAGGGCACCGCCCTCGGCCCGCCCGCCGAGGAGGGGACCCGCGCGGGAGGCTGCGCCTGCGGCGCCCGCCGGGGACCCGCCGCACTCTGCACTCTGCCGCCCGGGCTGCGGGGGCCGGACGAGTGCGGGCACGGCGTCTGCGAGCCGCGAGCCGAGGCCCGGCCAGAGCCCCGGCGGCAGAGGGAGGCGAGAGGACCGTACGCCGAGATGGCGGCCGCGGCGGCTGCGGCGGCGGGGGAAGGGATGGAGCCTCGGGCGCTGCAGTACGAGCAGACCCTGGTAAGTGAAGCTTACCCGAGCGCTGAGAGGTGCACCCCGGCACCGCTGCTCCAGGTTGCCCGAGAACGCGCGGGGACCCGCGGCCTACACTAGACGCGCCTCAGCCTTCCTTGGCTGGGGAAACTGAGGCTCGGGAGTGTGAGAGGCTACAGGGTTGAAAAGCTGCTTGCTTGCTGGTTGCTGGCTGAAACCGGGGGCCTGCCAGGGACGATGACCCCAGGCGTTTGACCCAGGTGTCCTTCCCTTTTCTCTCGGCTGCACACACGTTTTCTTGGCTGCTTCACCAACCACCTGAGCCCAGTACCCCTCCCCAGCACCGTGCATACCCTTGAAAGATCTGCACGATCCTATCTCCATCATCAATACAGTCCCCGTATCCCTGCCATGTGCTTGACACTCTGCTAGACATAAAGAGTGGAAGCGGGTGATCAAATCCAAACCCACGCACCCCCAGCCCCTGCCTTTTGAGGGTTCAGAACCCTGCAATGGCAAGAAACCATCAGTCAATCCTGTAGGGAGAGGTGACCTGCCGTGGTGGGGAACTGAGAATGGGTTAAGGAGAAATGGGTGTGAGAATCGGAACCTTGGTTCATGCTGGATCTGGGTAGGCAACCCCCCCACACACAAATGACAGGAGTGTTCCTTGACCTCAATAGAAGCAGGAGGTCCTAGGCTGAGTTCACGCATGGCCACCTTTGTTACCTGGTATTTGAGATGTCATTTCACCCTTCTTATGTCACTGAGCAGAGGTGGGGGTGACCCAAGCAAGCCCAAGAATACAGAACAACTCCTATAGTTCCTTTTTATCAGCTTGAGCTGGAATTTGCCCCAAGGGTGGCAGGGAGGAGAGGGCCTGGGCTGTAACTGAGTCAGGGAGGTGCCCAATTACCAGAGAGTGACTGTAGGAAAGCGGATGACTGGGAGAGGTGGCCAGGAGAGTAGAGTAAAAGTAGGTAGGGCAAGTCCTTATGACAGGACAGCCTGGCCAAGGAGAGGGGGACTGATCATGGCAGCCCGGCACCTAGCCTCTGAAATGATGTTTGTGCTGCATCTTCACCTCCCCTGTGCCTGGGTCCAGCAGGGCACTCCCACTTTGACCTCTCTGCTTCCCCTCCTACCCCTTTGTCTCGCCCTCACCTCCTCCCTTCTACTGTGTCTCTACACTCACTCTTTCTTCTCCCTGTTCCTGCTGCTCTCATCGGTTCTCTCCTTGCTGCTTTTCCTTGCCTCTTTTCTCATCCTCCCTCTCTTGCCTCATGCTAATTCCTCTCTCCTCTGCTTTGCTTTCCTTTCTCTCACTCTGTCTCTATCTTTCCCTACCCACCCCCCCAAGCCCCAACAGGAGCCCTTTGTGTCCTGAAGCTCCCGCGGGTGGCAGCCGGAATCTACTCCTCCCCACCCCCCAACACACGCCCAGTTTGGCAGGTCTAGCCATAACTAGACTCTGGAGTCCCATCACCCCAGCATCTACAGTCACAACCTTGGTATCCACAGCCTCTGCTGTCCCCAGAGTTGCCCCAGGCCTTGGGACAGCTCCAGAGCGGGACTGAGGCCACCAAGCACTCCCCACCCACCCAGAGACTCTTTCCACTCCTAGCTGAGCTGATAGGCTCCTGGGTGGGTGTAGAATGGGACAAGGGGATTAGGGTGGGTGGGAGGTGTGCAGCTGAGTTGGTCACAGGCCTGAGGCCCAGCAGGAATGTGATAAGGATTGGGGCCGCGCCTGCTTCTAGGCCCAACTCAGCTGCCCTCAGCTCTACCAGGCTCTTATTGTTACCCATATGCCCTTGACCATCCCTTATTCTCTGACTTTCCCTCCTCCCACTTTCAGACTGTGCCCTAAGTTTTTCCATCTTTTCCCTCCTCTGAGGCCTTCCCTCCCACTCCTCAGTGCCTGCACCCCTGCCTGTTAGAAGAGGACTGATTATTCTGCCACCCCCAGAACTGTGTCCCTGTACCTCGGCTGTCCCATCACTCTGGCCAGGACAGCCCCCACAGTCTGCAGTGTGCATTGTTCCCACACTCTGAGCCCGAGTGGGCACTCTGGGTTCAAGAGGGGTTATAGAATGTGGGGACTGAGAGAAAGGGGATCCTAGCCCCTGAAACCCTCCCTGCATCCCCACCTCAGCCCCGCATGCTAATGCTCACATCTTGCTGTGTTGCTCCAGATGTATGGCCGGTACACTCAGGAACTTGGGGCCTTTGCCAAAGAGGAAGCTGCTCGGATTCGCCTGGGAGGGCCTGAGCCCTGGAAGGGTCCCCCTTCTCGGGCTGCTCCAGAGCTCCTGGAATATGGACAGAGCCGATGTGCCAGATGCCGCAGTGAGACCTGGGTTGGGACAGGCTATGCTGTATTGAGGGGTGGCAGAGCCCATTAGAGCTGTCCATGGGGCAGGGGGAGAGACTGGGAACCAGATAGGAGCATGTTGGTGACAGCCTCCCCATGGATCTTCCCTTCCCTGTTCCCAGTCTGTTCTGTACGCTGCCACAAGTTCCTAGTGTCCAGGGTTGGCGAAGACTGGATCTTCCTGGTTCTCCTGGGGCTCCTCATGGCACTGGTCAGCTGGGCCATGGACTATGCCATCGCTGTGTGTTTACAGGGTGAGGGCAAGGGCTAAACTACTTCCTCTGCTGCCCAGTTTTTGAGGTGTTTTGGCTACTTGACCACTGGTTACTTTCTCTAGACAGTCTGACTGACCTATCCAGGCATAATCACTACCTCTTGCATAGCTACAACCCCTTGCCTCCTCTCCCCAACTGACCCTCTTACCTGGGGTGGGCTTTGTCCCAGTGAAGGACCCCTTTCTCTTCCCTCTGTGCTCAGCTTTAGTCATGTCATATCAGTGTGTCCCAGTGACCAGGCAGGGACTGAGTCGACGTGTCCATTGGATGATCAGCAACGTGTCCTCTACCCACAGCTCAGCAGTGGATGTCCCGGGGCTTGAACACCAACATCTTACTCCAGTACCTGGCCTGGGTTACCTACCCTGTTGTCCTTATCACTTTCTCAGCTGGATTCACCCAAATCCTGGCCCCTCAGGCTGTTGGTAAGATGGGAGAGAGAGGAGGTCAAGGGTCAAGTCTCCTCAGCTAGGTACATGTATCCTGGAAATGTATCCCTGCAGGGTCTGGCATCCCCGAGATGAAAACCATCCTGAGGGGAGTGGTGCTGAAAGAATACCTCACCCTCAAGACCTTTGTAGCTAAGGTCATTGGGCTAACCTGTGCCTTAGGCAGTGGAATGCCCCTTGGCAAAGAGGTAACTGCAGCTTGGGGAATAGAAAGTCCCTCCCAAAGGAGAAAGAGGCCAGGCCAAGGTCAGGAAGGCCCCTTCCCCACTCACCACGAACCCTCATCCTCAGGGTCCCTTTGTGCACATCGCCAGCATGTGTGCTGCCCTCCTCAGCAAGTTCCTCTCCCTCTTTGGGGGTATCTATGAGGTAAGGGGGGAATCTGGTGGGGGAGTGGGCAGGCTGCTGAGCCCACGCTGATGCTGTGTCCCTGCTCTTGCCAGAATGAATCCCGGAACACAGAGATGCTGGCTGCCGCCTGTGCCGTGGGTGTCGGCTGCTGCTTTGCAGCACCTATCGGAGGTAGGCAGGCTCCAGCCAGCCCAACCCAGCCTGCCTTTAACCTCTCCTCTGCCCCTCTCCTTTGGGTGTGATTCCTTAGGCCAAGTCCTGGTCTTAGATGGCGTTCTCTGCCCTTGCAGGCGTCCTATTCAGCATCGAGGTCACCTCCACCTTCTTTGCGGTGCGGAACTACTGGCGAGGCTTCTTCGCTGCCACCTTCAGTGCCTTCATCTTCCGGGTCTTGGCAGTGTGGAACCGTGATGAAGGTGGGGACACCTGGGAGATGAGGGCATCTAAGATGCTTCAGGTGGGGATCCACAAAGCTGCACCCACCTCCCTGTGACTCTTGTTTCAGAGACCATTACTGCTCTCTTCAAAACCCGGTTCCGGCTTGATTTCCCCTTTGACCTCCAGGAGCTGCCAGCCTTTGCCGTCATTGGGTGAGGAGCTAAGGGAAGCTATTGGACAGGAGGGAGGTTTCCATTGGAAGACCCCCCCTCCCACCACACCCTGGTACTTCTTGTCTCTCCAGTATTGCTAGCGGCTTTGGGGGAGCCCTCTTTGTCTACCTGAACCGGAAGATTGTCCAGGTGATGCGAAAGCAAAAAACCATCAATCGCTTCCTCATGAGGAAGTAAGTTAGCCATAGACTCTTCCAATCAGCTCTGAGTTGTGTAAGGACCACAGTGGGTAGGGGTTACATATGGGAGAAATAGTGACCCAGTCAAAAGTAGGCACATGCCTTTAGTCCCAGCAGAGGTAGGAGGATCACTGTGAAGTTTGAGGCCAGCCTGTGGCTACAGAGTGAGTTTCAGGTAACTCTAGTCTAGAGTGAGACCCTACCGGGAAAAACAACAACAACAAAAAAATGCAGGCACAAGCCTATAATTTCAGCAATCCAGAGACTGAGGCAGGAGAATTGTTGCAAGTTCCAGGCCAGCCTGGGCTACAGTGAAAGAACTTTCTCAAAAAAAAAAAAAATGGGGGATGGGGAGGCTGGAGAGATGGCTCAGTGGTTAAGACACTTCCCTACAGAGTACAACAACCTGAGTTTGATTCCCCAGTACCCACATAAGCCAGATGCACAATGCGGACTTTGTTTGCAGTGGCTGGATGCCCTGGTGCACCCATTCTGTCTCTCTTCTCTCTCTCTCTATCTCTCCGATTGCAAATAAATTTTTAAACAAAAAAAAATGGGTATGATGGCACACACATTTAGTCCCAGCACTTGGGAGGCAGAGGTAGGAGGATCACTATGTGTTCAAGGCCAGCTCCTGAGACTTCATAGTGAATTCTAAGTCAGACTGGACTAGTGCAAGACCCTACCTCAAAAAAAAAAGAGGGGGGAGGAAGAGGGGGAGGCAGGGGAGGCACTTAGGCACTTCACTGAGAAATCAGCCAATGGTGTTTTCAGGCTATTATGATATGCATATGAACTCCCTGAAAACTGGTACCTTTGAACTTTAGTCAGTGACAGGGCATTTGTGATAAAAGACTAAGGCTTTCTTAGGTCTTCAGGTCTGGTCCAAACAGCAGTGTTCCCCTGGACAGTATTTATCTGCATGTCAGTTTACCCTGTGACCAGTAAGGATGGATGAGATTTTTTTAAATCTCCAGACCACAACTTTCAGGTGTGACCGTGAGAATCGGGAATGGGAAGGCTTTTGAGACTGAAGAAGCCAACTGACCCTTTCCCTACAGTACCTCTGGTGTACTTCTTAGGGGACCCCCACTTCCTCTACACACAGAGATTTAGATAAGGACAGAAACATCTCTATGCCATCACACCATGCACTCTAGCTGGGGCTTCTGTGGGCAGAGGCAAAGGCAGGCACAGCTCAGATGTCCAAGAGGAGTCTAGAGATGAATTTGCTGCTGCCGCCACTGCCCACTTGTGAAATCAAGGAGGAACAGAAAGGCCTACAGCTCTTACAATGACCCTTAGTCCACCATCAACCTGGGGGATGCTGTGTCACAAACAGCAAAAACAAGACCTACTCTTAGGACAGTGTTTTTATGTAGGAGTTAAAAACTCTGTTCTGACCTCTACCCTGAGATATGTGAGGGTGCCTGGGGTCTGATAGTATGAAACCCTCATCTTTAGACGCCTGCTTTTCCCTGCTCTGGTGACTCTGCTCATCTCCACTCTGACATTCCCCCCTGGCTTTGGACAGTTCATGGCTGGACAGGTAAACCCATCAGAACAGGTACATGAGTGTTTCCCTAAGATGCATTCCTTTCAAAGCCAGCAGCCCCAGCATGAGTGGGCTCCCTTGATCCCGTGGACTACTATGGGCCCCTTCTATCTTCCTGTCTATGGCCCAACCTGAGGCACTGTGTTCACCCTAGCTCTCACAGAAAGAGACGCTTGTCACCTTGTTTGACAACCGGACCTGGGTGCGCCAGGGCCTGGTGGAGGATCTAGAACCACCCAGCACCTCACAGGCTTGGAGCCCACCACGTGCCAATGTTTTCCTCACTCTGGTCATCTTCATTCTCATGAAGGTGAGACTCCTTACTAATATTTATCCAGACTACTAGGTGCAGGTGCTCTCTGCACACTTAACCATGTATTAACCCCTAGAAACTTCACAGCAATACTATAAGAAAGGTATACTTAACCCTGTTTTAAAGACAGCGAATTAAAACACAAGAGAAGTAACTGGCCCAAAGCCATATAGTTTGGTAGTGTGTGAAGATTTGAACCTGGTTCCAGAGACCTTTCCCTTCCTTTCCCTTGATATCACTTCCCTTCACCTCTGGGAATACTGGGATAGTTGGAAGATTGTACTTGTCAGATAAACAAGGTCTGCTTTCTGGTGGGGAGGAGCTTTACTTCTTTGAATCACATCCTGCCTTACAGTTCTGGATGTCTGCTCTGGCCACCACCATCCCAGTGCCCTGTGGGGCCTTCATGCCTGTCTTTGTCATTGGTGAGTTTGCAGCTGCCTGTCCTCCCAGCCTGCACCCTTCCCACCCTCTGGCTAACTCCTAACCAACCTTGCCTTGGAGTGGGTTTTGGCCAAGTTCTAGCCCAAAACCCCACGTCCACACAGCTTCTACCAAGTGACCCTCTAACCCCCTTCTTCCTAATGTCTATTCCCTACTACCTCTTTCTCTGCCTTACCCCTCTCCCTGAAGGAGCAGCATTTGGGCGTCTTGTGGGTGAAAGCATGGCCGCCTGGTTCCCTGATGGAATTCACACAGATAGCAGTACCTATCGGATTGTCCCTGGTGGCTATGCAGTAGTTGGTGAGCACCCAGTTCTTTTGTTTTGCAGTGCTGGGAATCAAGCCCAAGGTATTGTGTGAGCGAGCCTTAACACTCCCAGCAGGGCACCCAGGTCTGCCTCTGCCCAGGGAGCCGCCCTGGCCCAGCCAGAGCCTGGGGCTCTGGTGCCCCCTGCTGGCAGGTGCATAGGCCCAACCCCAGGGACTGTATGAGCTGGTTTAGGGACTCCCACAGACCCTGCCCCAGGGAGGGAGGCTCTTCTGGGGCCTGGACACCCTGAGAAGACTGAGAGTGGCCATTCCCAGGGGCAGCTGCGCTTGCAGGAGCAGTGACACACACAGTGTCCACAGCTGTGATTGTCTTCGAGCTCACGGGACAGATCGCCCACATTCTGCCTGTTATGATTGCGGTCATCCTTGCCAATGCTGTTGCCCAGAGCCTGCAGCCCTCCCTCTATGACAGCATCATCCGGATAAAGAAGCTGCCCTACCTGCCTGAGCTGGGCTGGGGCCGCCACCAGTACGTGGGCCTGGGTGTAGGGGGTGTGGGTGTGGGCCAGAAAGCCTCCCAGCCTTTCACACCCACCTCCAGCAAGGTCCTGAGCTAGTAAGACCGGCCACCCTGTTCCATCACTCTGAATCACCCTCACCTTAAGGCTCTGTAGCTGGCCCCCACTGATACAGAGAAGGGTGAGGAGTACCCACTGCCTCTGGGTCCTTCATCCTGTCCTCCACAGTGCTGGGATGGTGGTGGTACTCTAGGCCACTGTCACATGCTGACCACACACTGAGTGCCCCACTTTGCCCCCAGGCAGTACCGCGTGCGAGTGGAAGACATCATGGTCCGGGATGTGCCCCACGTGGCCCTCAGCTGCACCTTCCGGGACCTGCGGTTGGCACTGCACAGGACCAAGGGTCGCATGTTGGCCCTAGTAGAGTCCCCTGGTGAGGCTAGGAGGGGTCCCAGGGGCTGTGGGCATCTCCCAGAGGCATTGTTCAGGAAAGGGCAGGGAGCCCAAAACCAGTCTTCTTGTTCCAAAGGACAGTTGGCACTTTTCCAGGCAGGGGTTGTCCTTGGGTGTGCAGCCTGTCCCCAGGAACCCACCCTGGATGTTCCTGAGTCCTCCCTCCCACTTGCTCTGTCCAGAGTCTATGATCCTGCTGGGCTCCATCGAACGCTCACAGGTGGTGGCATTACTGGGGGCCCAGCTGAGCCCAGCTCGCCGCCGGCGGTACATGCAAGAGCATAGAAAGACCCAGCCATCTCCACCATTGGGTCAGGAGAGCCCCCCCACTTCTGAGACCTCTGTCCGCTTCCAGGTGAGGGGGAAAGCCCCATAGCCACACATCCTTAAAATGTCCTTGTGTGCATTGGTGGGGAAGAGGATGATCCTGGACCACCCAGCCCATTCTGGCTATGCAGGTGAACACAGAGGACCCGGGCTTCCCTGCATGCCGAGGAGAGACCCACAAACCCCTGAAGCCTGCTCTCAAGAGGGGGCCCAGCAATACCACAAACCTCCCAGAGAGCTCCACAGGTGAGCCCACCTCTCCTGCATCATAGACATAGCCCGAGTTAGGCGCCACAGCTGAATGAGGCCTCTCCCCTCGGCTTCACGGTGCCCCCTTTGGGCTTTGTGTTTGGGAACACAGGCAACCTGGAGTCCACAGGCATCGCCCTCAGGAGCCTCTTCTGCGGCAGTCCACCTCCAGAGGCTGCTTCCGAGGTGAGTGCCTAGGGCTGCCTTCCTGCCTGCTTGTTAGTCAGCTCCCTTTCTGACCTCCTGGTTAACCTGCAGTGGCTCTCCCACTCTGCTGACCTGCTTTCCTTGTCAGCTTTGCCCCTGCAATGTACCCTTCTTCGTGGGCCCTGCCCCCATCCCTTACCTCCCCTCTCCCTATAACCTCAACTCCTCTCTGCTTTGGCTCTGAAAAAGTTGGAAAAGTCAGACTCCTGTGAAAAGCGAAAGCTGAAGCGGGTCCGAATCTCCCTGGCGGTATGTACCGGGCCAGGGTCTAGGCTGGGGAGACCACCCAGAGCCAGGGACACATCCACCTACCGCCCTCATTCCTTCCCTCCTAGAGTGACTCAGACTTGGAAGGCGAGATGAGCCCTGAGGAGGTAAGGTGCTGCTGGACTCTGGACCCTGTTTCTTTCAGGGTGTGTTCTGATGGGAGGGGACCACAGGAAGGAAAGGGTCAGGCCACCCTTTAGGCAGGCAAGAGCAACTTTGGATTTCTTCTCCCTAACCCTCCGTCTTCCCCTCAGATCCTGGAGTGGGAGGAACGACAACTAGATGAGCCTGTCAACTTCAGTGACTGCAAAATCGATCCCGCCCCCTTCCAGCTGGTGGAACGGACCTCTTTGCACAAGGTACAGTACAGGGTAGGACCTGGGAGTACCCCCTAAGTTTGGACCACTGGGATAGGAAGAAACAGGAGACAGTAGACTTGGCTATTTTTAAAACCTATTGCTTTGAACGGTGGAAGGCTGAGAGCCAGGGCCCCTTAACTTTGTCCTGCTCTGTCATGGAACCAGGCATCATTTTTCCTCTGCTCAGCACCCCTCCCCCTCATCCCCACCCCTCAGGGAATTCAAAAGCAGCAACAAAGAAAGGGCTGGAACTGGGTGGAATCCAGAAGACCTGCCAGGGTCAGGGCTAGGCAGAAGGCCGCCAGAGCCCAACAAGGCTGATACACCCCCGCTTATTAAAAAATGGGTGAGAAACGCGCCAGATAAGAAAATGTAATAAACAAGTTAACAAACAGCCAAGTATGAGAGGGAGACTGCAGGGAAGAGATAAACAAAGATGAGAGCCACCAGCAGGGAGCTTGGAATGTCCACCCCAGAGAGCCTCAGCTTCATTACAGCCAAGGAAAACTGGTAAGAGAGGATCAGGACGATAGCTCAGCAAAGGGGCAAAACTGGCCGCAGCAACGGGAACGGCTGAGCACAGACAGGAGCTGGTCAGGGGAGTACCCACCTGAAGAAAGCAGGGGCTCCCAAGGGTGGCACAATTGGCACCATCAGGCACATGCAGGCATCTAAGTAATGATGCGGCCTACCCAGCCAAAGCCTAGGAGCGTTCTAGTTACATTTTAAACAGACTGTGCAAGCCTCCATTGCGGGGTATAGACAGTGACAGGCAATAGATTAATATTCCTAAGGCTGATGTTGACATAGCTGTGCTGAAAGGCTGGAAGAACAGGGGACAAAATTGAAACAAAACAGCAACACAATAAAGGAATTTGCAGCTGGGTGTGTTGGTGCACGCCTTTAATCCTAGCACAGAGGCAGAGGTAGGAAGATCGCTGTGAGTTCGAGGCCAGCCTGAGACTACAGAGTGAGTTTCAAGTCAGCCTGGGTTAGAGTGAGACCCTGCTTTGAAAAAAACAAAAAATTTTAAAAATATTTATAAACACCTCTGATCAGATCGAGTGAAAGCTACAGTACAGTGGCAAGGAGAAAGGAGATAGGGAAGAAGATAGTACATTAGGCTTTTACTTGAACCCTCTCTTCCTAAGACTTCTAAGAAACCTTTCGGTGATCGCTTTTCATTTACATATACATGGTGTAGATTGTGTATGTGGCGTATGCACGTTTGGAGTCAGCAGCCTATGTAGACCAGACTGACCCTAAACTCAATATTTAGCTGAGAATGACCTTGAACTTCTGAACCTCCTGTCTCCACCCCCATCCAAGTGCTAGTATTATAGGCATGTGCCACCATGCCCAGCTGTGATCATTTTAATATTCAGATATCCATAATGAAGATAATAATGCTGACCATTTTTGAGTACTAGCTGTGTGTCAGGCACCATGCTAAGCTCTTCACATGTGTGTAACCTAATTCCCACAACCACACTGTAAGATCCATATTGTGATATTCCTTTGTTTTGTTTTTCCAAGGTAAAGTCTACCTCTAGCCCAGGCTGACCTAGAATTCATTATGTAGTCTCAGGGTGGGCGATCCTCCTACCTCAGCCTCCCAAGTACTGGGATTAAAAGCGTGTACCACCCACCACGCCTGATATAACAATTTTCATACAAAATTAAAATTCAGAAAAGTTAAGCAAGTTGCTCAGAGTCCCACATCTTGGAAGTAGCAGAAGTGGGCCTGGGATCACAATCTGACTGATCTTAATCGTTTTAATATAGGGAAACTGAGGCATGCAATGAGAAGGTCATTTGTCTGAGTCAGTTTAGCAAAGTCAGACCCAAATCCTGGCCCTTCTCCCAGAATTCCTTTAGAAGGCCATATTGTCCCTTTCCCATCAGCTCACTGTTCTCAGGCCCAAGAAATTTGGGCCCTCCAATGGGCTCCCTGGTGTCTAATTAAATTAAAATGAAAAAGAACAAAGTAGGTGTTTGTTACAAACTTAAAAATCACAGGAAGAGAAGAGGCCTCTAAGGAATCACTAACAAGAACTGGAATGATAACAGAAGTGTAAATATTAGATTCTAAGTTATAATCTACTGATTGAGAAAGCAGTTCCAGTTAGGAGAGAAACATTCAGAGAAGTGACTACATTGGAGACTACTCTGTGCAGCTGTTGTTGCCGTCAGCTAGGTACCTCATTAGTTCAGGGACCACCTATAGAGAAACACTGGGAGGAAGGCCAGAATGTCATTGTGAGGGCCAGACCTGCTGCACCCAAATCCTCACTCTGACACTTGTAGGCTGAGCTATGTAACTCAGCAAACCTCTCAGCCTCTTTGGGCTTCATCTTCCTCATCTGTAAAGTAAGGATCATGCCTCGTTGGGTATTCTGAGGGCTAAGAGAATTGAGACAGGGCCTGGGATATAGCTCAGTTGGTAGAGTGCTTGCCTAGCATACATGAAGCCCTGACATTCAATCCCCAGCACTGTGTAAACTGGATGTATTGGCACACACCTGTGACCCCAGTACTCAGTTGGTACAGGCAGGCGAATAAGAAGTTCAAGGTCATCCTCAGCAACATAGCACAAGTTTGAGACAGTCTGGAATATACGAGATGTCCCACCCTCCTCCCATACACAGACACCGCCAATAAAAAGAGAAGGAAAAAAAGCTGAGTACGTGCAGACTTAGAGAAGTGACTCGTGCCCAGCACGCAGTCAGCCCTCAGGATGTGTTGGGAATTACTACTTACACAGAGACATGAACACTTTAAAGAGGAAAAGTGGGAAGCATGGTGATTGTCTGGGGCTAGGAAGCCAGGCAGGGCTGACTGGAGGAGGATTTCATGGGTCATTCTTGGGAGTCTAGGTGCTGCTCAGGTTTGAAGAAGCCACAGATGGCAGAGCCAAGCTAGAGAGGAGGGAGGTTGGACGTAGGAGAACCCATACTGCTGTTGTGACTCAGCCCTAGTGAGGACAGTGGGGCTGAGAATGATCTCAACAGAGCAGGGACACGTGACTTACAAAGCTAAAACGAACAAGGGTTGAGAAAAACAACAAACTTCAAAGGAACCTCTTCTTTCATAGTTCAGTGATGAGGCACTTGCCTAGCATACATGAGCACCTGGGTTAGGACCACCAAAAAAAAAAGAAAAAAGAAATGAAAGAATTGAAAATTCTTGCCTCTTTTTATGAGTATAGTCATGTCCTGGATGGAGAAAATTAGGAAGTTCTGGAAGACCCTTCCTATAGCATTTTAATGTATAGGAAATATTTAGAAAGCTTGAGTTTCCAGGTAGACAGCACTCAAGAAGCTGGGGTATTTTGCTGCCCATCATTCCCCTGTGATGCCAAGAGGCTTCCAAGTGCATTCGGGACAGTAAGATAACTGATAAGGCAAAAATTCCAAGAACTGCTGAGTCAGGGGAGCCGTTTTCAAGACATCTGGCCCAAGAAAATCCACCCGGGGCACAAGGAGAATGGAGTGACAATGTCTGAACCCTGGTGATCACATCTGACAGCTTCAGAGAGAGCTGAGGGAGAATTTTAGCTCCAGGTTTCTAAGACCTAGGGGCACAGTAACATTCTCATGATTATTGCCCTCCAGCAATCCTGCCGCCCAGCCACCACGATCTCTAGCACCCATTTTGTTCTATCTCCCCCACCTCATCCTTGACCCCTGTGGCCAGATTCAGACCTTCCCTCCTGAACATCGAGTCTAGTATGTCTTCTCCCTACCCTGCAGACTCACACCATCTTCTCACTGCTGGGAGTGGACCATGCTTATGTCACCAGCATTGGCAGACTCATTGGAATTGTAACCCTAAAGGAGGTGAGGTGACGGGGTCAAAGCCATTTCCAAAGCTTTGTCTGGCTCTCCCCAGAAGGGAAATGCTGGGGAGGGGTCTCAGTAAGTAAGCTCTGAGTCCAAACGTCTGACCCTCTTACCTTTCTTTCCAGCTCCGAAAGGCTATTGAGGGCTCTGTCACAGCTCAGGGCGTTAAAGTCCGACCACCCCTCGCCAGCTTCCGAGACAGTGCCACCAGCAGTAGTGACACAGAGACCACCGAGGTGCATGCACTCTGGGGGCCCCGGTCCCGCCATGGCCTCCCCCGAGAGGGGAGTCCTTCTGACAGTGATGATAAGTGCCAATGAACCCCTCACTGGGTGGCCTATATTCCTTCAGCCTTGGAAGAGCAGGAGGCCGAGCCCTGCGCTGCCAGCATCCCCCAGACCATCCTACCTGGAATGTGACACTGCCCTGGCAAGATGGGGTGGCGGCCATGAAACTCCTAACCCTTCTTTGAGGGGAGAAAGGGGTAGAATTAAGATGGGTTTATACTGGAACTTCCAATGACCAGATGTATATAGAGATTTACAAAGATTTTTATATTAATTTAATAAAACAAATTCTTAAATAGAATAAAATAAACACTTAATGAGCCACTTGTATATAGAACCCTTGTGCCGTTGGCTCTTGTTCTTACCTTGGATCCTCTTACCTGCCAAAGGCTCCTCATTCTGCAGCCACCTACCCACCCCACCCCCAGGAGCATAAAAGTCTAGTGTCTGGAATGCAGAATCTGCCAGAGACCTCTGCTGCCTGGTCAGTAACACCCTGGCTGGAGCAGGGCTCCTAGCCTGTAACGATGACCTTCCTTCGAGTAGAGCCTTATCTTCTTTCCTCCCTTAAGGAGGTGGACTCCGTCCTGACTATCAACTCATTGGCACAATTCTGGCCAGGAACAGGCATCAGCTGACAGCTTCTTGGCCACCTCTGTGGCACCCTTGTGGTCCTTTTCCCAGTCCCACCCAACAGAGAACTCTGCATATCCTTGCTCAGTGGGAAAGGGCCCAAGCTCGGGGAGAGGGGCAGGAAAGGTGAGGATGCACTTTCATCATCCAGTCATGGCCTCCCAAGGAAGATCGGGTGAAAGAACAGACCAGAAACCCTCTGACTTTAAGAAAAAAGATTTAGAGATGAGGAGGAGGTGAAGCACAGCAAGAGCCCAGCTGGACAAGGGGCCCTTAGGGGACAGCTCAATCCGTAGACTCCAGGAGGGCAGGAGCCAGCCCCCCAAATGGAGGTGGTTCTATCAAGCACTGCACATGGACTCAGAGGTGAGAGAAGCGGAGGAAAGAAGCACTGGGAAGGGTGGAGGAGGCAGCCAGTCTCTCTCCATGCCACCCCCCAGCCCAGTCAAAACAACCCCCTCAGGTTCACATCATCCCAAGAGGAAATGTGGCGTTTTGGACTTAAGAACACGAACATCACTGTCGGCCACAGCTGTAGCCATGCCCCAGGGGCCCCGGGCAAGCCCCAGCAAACCCCAGGAGTGGGAGCAGGACATGCGCCCCCAGCCCGGCCCTGCCTCCTCTCCAAACACTTTCATGCAAAACACACAATGGAGAAGTGAGTGCTCTCAGGAGCCCTCGAGTCTGCAGAGCCCACACGGGCACAGAGGCTCTGCCCCCGGCAGCAGCCAGGATGCGCATGCCACCACCAGGCATGATTAGGGTCACTGTTCCTCAGGTTCTACCTCATCCTCATCCAAGGACACCACCCCGGAAGAGGCCACGTCAGAAGTCTGCCACTGCTGCTCCCAGCTGCCCATGGGCAGTGGGCAGAGCGGCTGGCAGTCCTTGCAAGGATCAGGCTCCTCCTCGGTAGGGGAAAGACAGGATTCCGTGAGGGGTGAGTTGTAGAGCGAGTCCTGGGCTTCCAATGGACCCAGGCTGCGGAAGGCACTTTCCCGGCTTGGGGGCAGCTTGGCAAGAAGCAGCTCTTCTCCTAGCATCTGGGAGGTCAGTCGGGCTGGGGAGCCCAGCAGCCCATCCTCCAGACTGCACAGACTAGAGCACAGGGTGTCTGGGGACACGGTCTGTGAGCAGTCGCTCTCGGGCTCCACAGAGCCCTGGCGCACAGGCCTGGAGAACCGGTGGCCTGTGAACAGGTCCTGAAGGTGGGGCCCCAGAGGCCCGGCCATGTCTGTGATGGAGAGAGAAAAGAAGACAGCTCTGCTGGCCTCATTGTAATTGGTCCACCTGGAAGCCACAAAGTCACACCCACCATCCCCTTCAACTCCTAGTTGGCCATAGAAATGTCAGTATGAATAGGAGCTGAGTAACCTTGGGTAAAATATAATTTCTTCTTTTGTTTCATTTTGTTTTGTTTTTCAAGGTAGGGTCTCACTCTAGCCCAGTCTGACCAGAAATTCACTATGTAATATTAGGGTGGCCTCAAACTCACGGTGATCCTCCTATTTCTGCCTCCCAAGTGCTGGAATTAAAGGTGTATGCCACCACACCAGGCTAAGTTATAATTTTTTATGTCTTAGTTCCCTTCATGAGTTAAGAGAGTCTAATGATACCAACCTTATGGAGTTTTTGAAAGAATAAGTTTGTTATACAGAAAGCAAGCAATAAATGCAGGGCCACTACATATGGTCAGGCAAGTCACCAAAATGCAGTGAGGGCTAAAATTCAACTCTCTACTCACCCTTTTAAAATTCTGCTCAAATATTCTACACAGGCTAGGAGCAGCTCTAGTAAATATTCAAGGCCAGCCTTGGCTAAATAATTAGTTCCAGGTCAGTCTGGGATAGAGTGAGAGTCTCTTGGTGGGGAGGGAAGAAAAGAAAAAGCCAGATATGGTGACACATTCCTATAATCCCATCACAAACAGATATTCACAAATCAAGGACATTCTCAGCTATATAGTAAGTAGGAGGACAGCCTAGGCTACATGAGACTTTGTCTTAGATAAGTAAATAAAACAAGCAAGCAGAAGCTGCTTGTGCTTGGGGCTTCCTTGTGGCCTTAGGCATCCAAATCGGTCCCCTCGGGACTACAACAATTTCTGGACTGTTCTAGAGACAATCTTCAAAGGCAAACAGGTAGCAGGCAGGGGTCCCGTAAGGCCAGGTCCTAGAAGCTACAGAAAGTCAGCCATGCAGTCCAAGGAACCAAAGATGAAAGAGCTGAGTACAGCTGCACAGCCCCCAGGGTCTCCTCTGAGGAACACTGCCCCAGAGCAAGGTCCACAGGCAGGGATACAAGGATGGTGAGCCCGAGCCAGCACCCTGTGGAGTCCTGGCCAAGCGGCCTTCCTGTTTGCCTGGGGCCACTCTCTCATTTAGTGCTGGATATTGTACCAGGGGCTGCTTCAGAGAGAAGAAGGCAAGGGGACCACAGACACTCCCTGAGACATGGTTGCATGGGGAGGATGTCAGGTCTCTGGGCTTTGTCTTTTTGTATTTATTTGAGAACTGCAAGGCCCAGCTGCACACACAGGAAAGAGGCTATGAACCTGCAGGAAAGGAGCTATTAGAGTCCACATCCAACCACTGATTTCCCACTTGAGTGTGTGCAGCAAGCTCTTACCCCTGGTGTCAAGGTCAGCCTGGACGGAGCTGGCCTTTTCCTCTCCCAAAGGCTGAGGGTGCTCAGACATGGTTCCAAGTAAAGCACAGGGCCTACCAGGCAGGTCTACCAGGTGGCAGCAACCACACTGAATGTTCCTCACCTGTGTCAGTTCCCCCAGTAAAGTCCTCATCGTAGGAGTCATCCGTAGAGTCATCGCCATCCATTGAAGACCAAGCCCGGAGCTTAGCTTCTGCAATAGCAAACTGCTCCGCCACTCCTATTAGGGAGACAGAACTTACTAGCACAGGAGCCGAGCTAAGACTAGGAGCTGGTTTAGTGTCACTGAGGTTTCAGACAGGTATGGAAAGTCTCCGATCCCTCGTGAGAGGAATGCCTGGCTGACCCCCTTTCTGCCACCCACCTGCTGCAAAGCGAGCCTCTTGTTCACCCTCGCTGAGGTCCGAATAGGAGGAAAAGGCTGACTCCAGGGCAGCAGGTGAGTCACTAGGCTTGCTCCAGCCCTTCCACTCAATGAGATGAGCCACACGGCCCTGGGCCATGGCTGTAGGCTTGGTCACATGGTCCTTAACCACCTGGGAAATACCTGAAGGTGAGGAGAAAGGAGAGGACAGATACTGGCATTGGCCAGGGAACACCTGGCAGGGAGGTGGAAGGTGCTGGTAGTTAGAATCTATGTGAATCTATGGGTTCAAGGAAGGAAGGGCGGGAATTTATTTGGAAACAGGAAATCTCAGCAAATGCTCATAGCAAATAATCCCAAAAGACACAGAGAGGAGAAAGGACAAAGTAGCCAGAGGCATGGGGGAGAGGAGCATACCATGCAGGGAGGATCTGGCCAGCGCAGCGATCTCCTGAATGGTTAGGGCTCGCCGGGACTTGGGCAGCATCGCGACTGTGTCTCCAACATTCACCTTGAGCAACACCGTGAGAAGTCAGTGCCCCTCTCACAACAGTGACCTTCCTGCCCTCCAACATGCCCACATCTAATCCAAGGTAGCAGGGGGATAGGAGCCAGGAAGAATGGCAGTGCAGTACATCTCAGAGAAAAGGACAAGAATGTAGGCCCCAGGAATCCTCCCACAAGAGACATGGAGACTCAGGCAGGCCCAAGGGAGCATAACTGTAGCTAAGCCTCCACCTTCCCAGTTCTCAGAGTCAGCATGGCCCCAATCAAACCAACACATTCTCCTTCCCACCTCTGGCCTTGCTTCCCAACCTTCTCACTGCATCACTCCACTGTTCTCCCATTCAACCAGGCTCAAATTCATGTTCAACATTCTCTTAAGCTTTGTCCATATCTGCTGTTAAGACCTACTTGACACATCCTTTCTACCTCCACTGCCCACAAGTCCTGGGTCCCTAACTTCTCAGAATGTTCAGTATGTATGTGTTCTCTTTCTCTTCTTCCCTCTCTCCCCATGGCTATCTATCTATCTATCTCTATCTATCTCTATCTTTCCAGTGCTGTCATGCCCTCAGCGAAGCCTTCTTGGCCACCCTGATAGTGGTCATTCCTCTTACTGTAGTCTCCAACAAATCAGCATCCTGGATCAATTACCCTTTGTGGGCCTTAGCTGCAGTGTGTAAATATGATCTACTTCACGTTTCCTGTTTCTTACTGGTCTCCCTTGTTGGTCTTTATCTCTTTGAGGAATTCAGTCTGTTGTGGTCACCGCTGCACCAGTATTTAACAGAGTGCCTAGTAAAATGTATAGGTTTAATGAATGAGGCAAGAGAGAGATGTACACAATTTTCCAGGAGTGCAGTGAGTCACAGCATGTTTCTATTTAAGATTCTGTAGAATGATGTATATGCATGAAGATCTTATAATAAAACTCATTGTTTTAAGGAATTAAAATATGTTTTGGGCTTCTCCACTGTCTGGTGACATTAGTGCAGGTTTCCTACCCAGACACTTAAGGAGCCGCTCTGAGGCCTTTGCCTCCTTCTCCAATCCAGGACTGACCTCTGCCCAATACAACTCCATTCCTCTACCTTTCCTGTCAGCAAGAAGCTCGCTCATCTGCCTTCAAGGAAAGGAACCAGCCTTGTGGGCTTTAAAAAAGTCCATCCCCACCTGACAAAATGCTCCTTACCATTTAAGGACTGTCACAGTACCAGGTCCTAATAATGCTTTCAGCCCAGACTTACTCTTGCTCCTCCTTTGGCCCCCTCCCCCCTCACACTGCTCTTTGTCACTCCTTAGGGAGCTGGGGACGGCAGAGCTCCTAACTCCATCCTGTACTTGGCTCGATGCTCCTTGACAAGCCAGCAAAAGGTTTCCCTCAGCGAAGGGAGTCAAGGGCACACCTTCCTCTCCCAGCATTGCTTAACTCTCTTCTATCATGGTTGCTCGGCCCACCTGGCACACGCGGCCTCCACCTGCCCCTTGACCTCAGGCCCACACATTTTCCCTCCCCTTCAGTACCTGGCTGAAAGGGCCTCCAGGTTGTCACCGCCGATAGCCCCTGGCCAGGCCTCGGGGAAGGAGTACCTGCCCGTGTTTCCTGGCTCCTTCTCCCTCCTTCCCTCCCCTCGCTTCCCCCAGGCCTGTCATCCATGCCCAAGCCGGGAGGGCACTCCGCGCAGCTGCGGCCCTGGCCAAGAAAAGGTGTATATCTCCCTGGCAACCCATCACCATGCAACAGGGTCTCCCGGGATACGGCCCGGGATGCGCTGACGTCAGCGCCGAAGGCGCTAGCAAGCCCGCCCGCTGGCACCGCACGGAACTGAGCAGACCCGCGCGGGGGCGGCCTGCCGGATGGAGCCTCCGCTCCGAAGCAGGGGCAGGGGCAGGGTGGTGAGGGGGGCAGGGGTCACAGACGCCCTGAGTGTGGATGCGGTCCCCCCCCCCCC
>PVHP010004134.1:0-35693 GCA_004024765.1 Zapus hudsonius | reverse complement strand
GGGGGAAAAACTGTTCAGCCCTCTTTTGCCAAGATCCCCATTTTCCTCCAGTATTGCCATATCTATCATTTCTTAACTCCTTCTCCATCTCTCAGGGTATCTGGGGCCACCACATGCTCTCCTTTACTCCAAAAAGCCCCTACCCACCGCTGACCAGGGGTCCCTTTCATGGTAGCCCTAATGACCACCTTGTTCACAGCATTTTGCTACCAAAACTCAAAGCTGAAACCCAAACATGGGTAAATTCCAAATCTTCCAGTTTCTCAGCCCAGCCTTCTTGGAAAGTGCGTGGAATTCTCCCTCCATCAGTCAACCCCTCAAGCCTCTGCTGCCTTCCTTCTCTCCTCTTGCTGCTTTGGTTCTCTAAACTTGGTCCACAACTCTATTCTTCTTTTCTGACAAATCCTTATTTCTTGATTTTTCACCCCTGCCTTTCCTTGATGCCCCAGCCTGGTTCTCCTTCAGCCCTGCTTCCCAGTATCTAAGCCAAAGTAATTTTCCTCTTGCCATCCAAGTGCTTTTCTCCTCAGCTTCCCGTCATCTCCCAGATCATCAGCGTTCTCTGGTCTCACCTCTGCGACTTGTCTGACAAGTCCATCGTCCTCCAGGCCCTTCCCGCGGCCACAGGAACATTTTGCCCAGCACAGAAATCATAGGCATGCTGGCTATGTTGATGCGGAGAACCCAAAGCCCAGAACTGCTTCAGGCTCAGCTCCCAGTTCTATTCTTGTTTTGGCTCCGGATGCTGAGCCAGTCCCCTCCCCACTTGGAACTTGTGCCTAGTCACATAAGGAGAACACTCCTGTCTCATTGCATTGAGGAAGTGGGAGTGCCAGGGCCTAGCCAAGCTCTCTGGGGTTTGGGGAGCTGAGGCTCATCCCCTAGATAGTGCCAACAGGCCATGTACATCACAACTGACCTTTTAGCTGGAGCAGCCGTCTCTGTCCCTGAGCCTCAGCCAGCTGGTGGTCCCCAGAAATGCTACCAACCAGAAGGAAGACAGGAGGTTACAGGCTATCCCTGGCCCCCTGCTGATATCCACTCAGGGCTTCCAAAGCCAGTCATTAGGTCGGCCAAACTTTCTCCTGAGTATAGGAGGTAATGACTTCCTGGACTCCAAGCTGGCCAGGGGGTTCAGAGCAGCCTGCTGTTTCTCAGCTTCAAAAGCTGTGAGGTTAATTTAGGACTACAAATCCCAGAATTCCTGAAGAAAAATACAAATCTCCAGTTAGTCCTAAAGAACCCCAGGTATCAACCACACTGAGGCTTGATTGTGACTGACCACCTGCACTGAAAGTCCAGGACCCATTCCAAACCCAGTTCTTGGCTTCACAAGTTTCTATGTAGCCTAAGGCTTTAGAGAATCCATGGCCCAGAAGGTAGGCTGACAGACCTGATGCACAGAGCAAAGGCCAGGACCCGTTTGCATCACTATCCCTGGAAACCAAAGCCCAAACAGGGGTTGGCTGTTGTAGGAAAACTTGATAGTCTACTCTTTTCTCTCCAGAGTAAGAATGATTTGTTTTGGGTGGAGGGGAGGGTGAGGGAAATGAAAACAGTTGTAAGCATGGGAGGTGATTAATTTGCTCACAGGTGCCCCACGTGGGACCTAAACCCCTTGATCAACCTGCTAGCTGACTGAAGGTGGAGAGCAAGTGTTGGGCAAAAACTCTGGTAGGGTGTGTGGCAGGCTGACTCCTTAAGAGAATGTCACCCAGCTGGGAATGACAGGTTCTCAGCACAGGGCCACTCCCAAGACAGTGAAGTGTGGGCGGAGGGGGCGCGGGGTGACCAGCGTCTCCAAGGCTGGCTACCTCTGCAGTCACGCTCAGCAACAGGAATACAAGGGACGGCGAGGAGACCACACGTTAGCTGGCAAAGCCCAGAGGCCGGCAGGCAGGCAGGCCACGGAGCCCCCTTGGCTCGCGCATCTGGGCCACCCCGCCCCGCCCCCCGGGCGCAGGCTCCTCCCCCCCGACACCAGCCCCCTCCTCAAGGCCCCTACCCACCCAGGCAGGGCCCACGCGCCGGCCGCAGCCCTGCTCCCCGGCCGAGTCCGGCCTCCGCCTCTTACCCTGACCCGCTGGGCTCCGAGAGCCAGGATAGCCCATGGCCGGGCGCCGGGCACGCTAGCCCGCGCTAGGGGCCCGGGCCATCACCTTGCCAGAGGGTCGGGCAGGCGCCACAGGGCAGGGGGACAGCCCGTGGGAGGGAGGGGGTGGGCGATCCGCGTCCGCCGCTGCTCCCGGGAGAGGGAATCGGGCCGGTGACGTAAGCGTAGGGGCGTGGCCAGCAGCGTCTCCACCCAGAGCAAGGCGCTGCAAGACCGACGTCACAGCAACGCAGGGACAGCCTAGGGCTGAATTCAGAAGTCACCGGTCCAGTCAGTCCTCCCTGGGCCACTGCGGAGCCACCAGGCCAAACTCGCTAGGCCATGTGGTCACATCGTCCAGCCTTTTCATTTTTGAGAGCATTCCCGATTACAGCTTGTGTGACTGAGTCCACACAGAGAGACTCATCAGTCTGGTAGGACAGCTGAAATCCAACAATTAGTTTCCAAGCACCCGATCACGCCACAGGACCTACCAGAAAGGCCCAACCCTCCAATAAAAGCAACTTTCCAGGTTCTCAATACGGCAGGAGACAAGAGAGCCAGGTACCAAAGGAAAATACCCACCTTACCATACCCTTTCTCCAAAAGGAGCAGGCCATAAAGCAGAGGCAATGAGCTTAATTGAATTCATGTTTAATAATTACAGGCACCGTGCCCCCCCTTCCCCCTGCCCAGGCAGCAGCAGGGGTGGTGCAGGGGCTGGGGCATATGCCCCCAGCAGCGAGGACGGCAGTCCCAATAGTGATTTTTCAGGAAATAAAAAAGGACCCTAGGGGCAGGTGGTGGTGCCCAATCCCCTAAGACACACCAAATTTCAAGACTTTATATATAGTATCTCTGTGCCCCAGGGGGAGGAAAGGGACACTTGGCAGCATCCTGGAGGGGGGACCCAGGTAGCCCCAAGCCATCCTGCCTCATCAGCCACTTTATTAGCTCAGACACATTGATACTACAGGCACCCAGTCACTGCCGCTGCCCCCCTACAGTCCAGGCGGCTGGCTGGGTCATCCATAAGTCCACGGGGATCCGAATCCCCGGCCCCACCCGCCCTCAGTTGTGGTCGGACTCTTCCTCAGCCTCACGAAGCCAATTGAAGAAGGTTGTGACAGATTTAAGGGCCACACCCTTGCCCTGCTGCTCAGCAGGGTCCTTGCTGCTCTCCCAGCTGTAGAAAGCGTCCTCCTTCACCACGTCCTCATCATACAGCGCATCAAAGAACATCCGTAGCAGGTCTGTAAACCATCAGGACAGTAGTTAGACATGACTACATAGAGCCTCATCAGTCTGTCCCCAAGGATCCCTCCCAAGCACCACTGTTAAAAGCCCTGACCTACCATCCTGACATTTATGTCTGACAAGAGTGTCTAGGCCTCAGAATGCTAATCTCATGACCCAAGGAGACTGATGCACAGGAATGAGTCACTTGGCCATCAAAAATCCTTACAGCTGGGCTGGGGAGATGGTCCAGGGGTTAAAAGTGCTTCTTTGCAAAGCCCGATGGTCCAGGCTAAATTCCCCAATACTCAGAGCCAGATGCCCATAGTGGTGCATGCATCTGAAGTTCATTTGCAATGGTAAGAGGCCTTGTGCCCATTCTCTCTTAAAAATGTTAAAACAAAACAAAAACCTCAGAGCTAGCTATGGGCATAAGTCTCTTAATTCCTACTTGGTAGGCTGAAACAGGACTTTGAGTTCAAGGTCTGCTTGGGCTACAGAGTAGATAGTGTGGACAATCTTGGGCAATTTAACTTGAGTCTGATACAAAATAAAAAGGAAGAATATTTGATGTGGTGCACGCCTGCACTCCCAAACACTTGGGAGGTGGAGTCAGGAAGACTAGGTGCTTAAGACCAGCCATGGCTACATAACTAGTTCCAGGTGAACCAGAGGCACATGAGACACTGCAGTAAAAAATGGGGGTGGGGGAACTAGAAACTGGGAATCATGGCCCAACTCTATAATCCCAGCACCAGAAAGGCTGAGAGCAGGATTTTTTTTGGGGGGAGAGGGGTAAGATTGTCCAAAAGAAGAGGGGAAAAAAAATGCAGGTTAGCTGATATAGATAGTAATGAAGGAGTCATCAAAAGCCATGTACAAAGTCCTGGGTTCAACCCCCAGTATGGGTGGGCGGGCACAACAACCCCATAAGCTTATCCAGCTTTAAGTTTCCCCACTTGTAGTATGTATACTATATTTAATGGGATAAAACTACACGTAGAATTGGCATGCCTGAATCTCACTGAGGAGGGCCCTCAGTGGAATGGGGCAGGGAGGAGGGAAACAGTGCTACCAACATAGACTTGTACAATTTTTACTTACTAATAATTTTTTTTTTACTTTAAAAAAGAATTAGCATGCCTGAATTTGAGGTATCACAGAAGTCCTGGACAAATTGCATACAAATGTTTAGGGTCTAACCTGAAAAGTCCACTAGACCCCGAACAGTTCCAAGAGACTCCTTTCCCCTTAAAAAACCTCTTGATCCCATTTCCTGCTCTTACACACACACACACACACACACACACACACACACACACACACACACACACACACACCTGAACCACTGGCTTTGACACTTTTAAGGGTGCTATACGCTTTGAAAGGTAAATTAACTCAGCACCAGGAAAAGACTAAACTCAGACACCACCTGCTTCAACCCTTTCTCCCACCACTCACTGATACCCACCTAAAGGAAGCTTTTCCCCTATACTAGAATCCCATTCCCACACTGTACTGCCTGTCTTTCCAAACCGAATCAGGAAGAGTAAATGAAGTTATGTGAGCATGGGACCCCAAATCCAGACCAAGTGAAGTTTTAGACCATTTACAAAAAGCTCAAGCCAAGCATTTTCTCCAGGCATTGCATCCCCAAGTCAGACTACCTGTGGGGACAGCAGCCTCCCACCCCCACCCGACAGCAGTGGCAACAAACAAAACTCATGCACAAGCCGGGCATGATGGCGCACGCCTTTAATCCCAGCACTCAGGAGGCAGAGGTAGGAGGATTGCTGTGAGTTCAAGGCTACCCTTAGACTACATAGTGAATTCCAGGTCAGCCTGGACTAGAGCGAGCGAGACCCTACCTCAAAAAACCAAAAAAAAAAAAAAAAAAAAAAAAAAAAAAAAAAAAAAACAACAAAAAAAAAACTCATGCACACACACTCAGAGGACCTTTAAATAATTGGTTATCAACTCTACCCTACATATTTAACCATGTTCCCATTTACACACAAAAAGGGCCCCTTTCAAACTATCAAAAGTATCTTATAGTGGGGCTGGAGAGATGGTTCGGTGGGGTTAAGGCACTTGCCTCCAGTGCCTAAAGCCCCCAGTTCAATTCCCCAGGACCCACATGGGCCAGACCCACAAGGTGGTGGCCCTGGTGTACTCTCTCTTTGCTTGAAATTGAATAATTTTTTTTTTAAAGTGTCTTATAGCTAAATAAAAACTTTTGTAGCTGGGTGTGGTAGCACACGCCTTTAATCCCAGCACTCGGAAGGCAGAGGTAGGATCACCATGAGTTCAAGGCCACCTGGGCTACAGTGAGACCCTATCTCAAAAAACAAAAACAACCACAACAAAAAAACTTGTCTCTACTTGCTGTTTTTTTCCCCCTATCTCAACCAAGTACTGCAGTCCTGCCCCTACCCCTAACAATACTGCTTTTGTCTTGGTGGCCTCCATGTTTTTATACTTCAGGCCTTTAAATTTTCAGGTAGCTTCCTACCATATTCAGCAGCATCCAGCATTTCAACCATTTCCCTATCCTAAAATGTATTTCCTTTGTTCATAAGGCCTTGCCTTCCTTTGCTTCCTACCTGTGTCCCCTATGCCCATCACTTCCTCTTGGGAGGTCCCATATCCTTTTGTGACTTATGTATTTCAAGTGCCAGGCAGTGGCTGGAGAGATGGCTCAAAAGTTAAGGTGTTTGCTTGCAAAGCCTGACCTGGGTTCAATTCCCCAGTTCCCACGTAAAGCCAGATGCACAAAGTGGCACAATGTGTCTGAATTTCTGTGTTTTCAGCGGGTGGAGGCCCTGGAACACCCATATTCTCTCTTTCTTTCTCCTTGCAAATAAATATTTTTTTAAAATATTTTATTTATTCATTTTCAATCAGAGATAGAGAGAACCAGGGCCACCACCTTGTGGATCTCACTTAACCACTGAGCCATCTCTCCAGCCCATTAAAATATATATATATATATATATATACTTTTTTTTTTTTTTTGCTGGTTTTCTTTTGTCTTTTTTTTTTTTTGGTTTTTGAAGGTAGGGTCTCACTCTAGCTCAGGCTGACCTGGAATTCACTATGTAGTCTCAGGGTGGCCTCCTACCTCCCGAGTGCTGGGATTAAAGGCGTGCGCCACCACACCCAGCTTCATTAAAATATTTTTAACTAAAGTGAGTTCCAGGGCAGCCTGGGCTAGAGGGAGACTACCTCAAAAAAAAAAACACCTAAAAGAAAGCGCCAGCTAACATCTCACAGAATTGCCTCCTACACTGCACCCTTCCCAATAGGCCCAGACAACCACTCTACCTGCTCAGGGAACACACATAATTCTGTTTGGTGCCCCAGCAAATGGCAATGCCATCTTGCCTCACTTGTGTGTGGTTGCTGTACTCTACTCTACACTGGCCCTCCTTCAACAACCTTTTTCCGTGTCAAATTCCTTCCAACTCAGGATCTGCCTTTCCACATACAGGGCCTCCCCTGTTATTAGCTAAACCATCAACCATTCGATTCATTTCCAACACTCACACTGTCACTCATCCCAGGCCAGCACAGGAACTGTCCAATTTCCTTCCTGCAGTTGTCTCAACACCTTAGAACACACTCACGTCAGACGTGTTTGCTAAGCCTCAGTCTTCCTATGTAAAAAATAAGAATACCATCCATCATCTACCCTCAATAACTGATGAGAGGCAAGAGGCAATGAAAATCTCAGCTTTGTGTCAGGCAGGAGGGGCTGCTACTTATCACCTTTGCACTGGTGGCATCTAACCTTCAAGGCTGAGAACTTGTAGACAAGGACACAACATAAGTAGGGGAAGAAGTCAAACCATCAAAGGCATTTGCTCTTTGACTACCCACTGTTCTTGGGTTGAATACCTTCCATGACCACGCTTCTGCCCTACCCCCTCCCTAGAGCCTGGCTTACTGGCAGGCTGCTCTAAGGTCACTACAAGGGCCTGGAGGGCATAGAGCGCTTGCAGCTCCTTCTGCTCATCACACAGATATTTCTGTAAAAGTCGCGCTCGTGCTTTCAGCACAGCAACGTCCACTCGGAGAGGATTCTCAACTACAAGGGAAGAAGACAGGGATGAGTGAAATAATGCAGCCACAGCCTGAATGAAACCCCTCACCCGCCATTTGTCTGTTGGGCCCACCCTTGTCCCACCATCTCCCTGCTTTTTCTTACAAATAATTGCAGAATAGCAGACAGTTGTCATGAGGGCTCGAACTAATGTATTGGATGCTATCTGTTGCTCATTCAGGTTGGCCTGTGCAAGAGAAACAAACAGCCTGTAAATTCTGAACTGTGATCCTAAGCCTACTCCCAGCCCTTCTCTCAAGAACATGTACTCCCTACCAATATGCAGAGAAACACACCTCTATCCAATCAAACACCTGCTGGTTACTGCAGTCATCCTTCAGCAGCTTCTCCAGCTGCCTGCTCAGCTCCTCAAAGGCGAGAGCCCTCTGTCCTGGTGCTTCTGACTCCTCCTCGCCCAAGGTATATTCCACCTTCTGCGATCAGAAAGACCAACATCAAGAAAGAAAGAGAAGACTGGCTATTTCCAAATATAGAATCAACCCAATTCCAGCCCCAAACCTGTTCAGTGATGAATGAACCAATGTCCTGGCCTTCAGGTAGAAATTCCTTCCAGCTGAGTCCAGCCTCTCGCCATAACATTCCTACCTTTTTGGGACCCTAGAAACAGAAGAACAATTTACCAACCATCTCTCTCCCTCTCTCCAAAGACACAATAGTCATCCAATAAGTATTCACTAAAGTTCACAAGATTTCTGCCACACAGTAAGGATTATCAAAGAGATACCAGACAGGGACAGTCCTCCCATCCCTAGTTTAGGGCACAGGTGTTAGTCCTAAATAAGCATCCAAATAAATAGGAATTCATCTACCACCACCTCCACAGCACTATGGCATGGAAATGATCTAAGCCTCTAGAAAAATATCAATTAGTTTTGTAGGACTCTCAAGAAATCACTGGACCTCAAAAAAAAAAAAAAAAAAAAAAAAAAAAAAAAAAAAAAAAAAAAAAAAAAAAAAAAAAAAAAAAAGAAAGAAAAAAAAAAAAAGCCAAACAACCAGGCTGAGATGATGGCTCTGTAGATAGAGCTTGCCATGCACGTGTGAGGACCAACTAGAGTTCATATTCCCAACACATAATGCAACAGAAATGCCAGGTGAGGGCTGAAGAGATGGCTTAGTGGCTAAGGCGTTGGCCTGCAATGCAGAAGGACCAGAGTTCAATTCCCCAGTGCCCATATACAGCCAGATGCACAAGAGGGCGCATGTGTCTGGAGTTCATTTGCAGTGGCTTGGAGGCCCTGGTGCGCCCATATTCTCTGTCTGCCCCCTCCCCCTCCCCCCTTCTCTCTCTCTCAAATAAATAAATAAATAAAATATTTTATTTAAGAAAAAAAAAGCCAGGTGAGAGTGACGGCCCACCTTGTAAGCCCAGCATTTGGGAAGTCTGAGCACAAACAAGAGACCTGGCCTCAACTAAAGTGGAGAGTGATTAAGGAAAACATATGACAAATCTCTGGCCTACACACATAGACATAGACACACACACACACACACACACACACACACACACACACACACACACACACACCCCTACATGTACACATTTTACACATGCCAAGAAAAGGTGAACAACCAAATATTCAAACACCTCATCTAGAGTTTCCAATCTCTACATTTCTTTTCCCAAATATATTTTTTTAAGAATTACCCCAAAGAAGTGACCTTGACAAGTATGCTAAGGCTGGGGAGATGGCTCAGCAAAGTTTGCAAAGCCTGCTGGCCCATGTTTAATTCCTCAGTCACTCATGTAAAACCAATTATAAAAATGACAAGTCTGGTGTTGCCTTAAGCAGCAAGCGACCCTGACACACCCATCCAAAATAAAAATTTTAAAGTATGCCTACTAGTGTCCTAAGTTCAGAAAATCTTTGCTGTATTAATACAGCCCCTGGCACCAACATGAAATCAGGAAATTGTCACACAAAAAAGCTACCTGAACTCTTTTTAATCCAGTCTCATTGCACAACTTCCAGATACCTGAACTCTTCTACAATTATTTATCTCAATGTCTCACTACCACTAAGTAACACACCCAACTTGCCTTTCTCCATTTTTCGGCTTTACACTCCAGTCACCAAATAACTTTCATAAACAGCTTCAGTGACCCTTCAAAGAAAGCCTTGTCGTGAACATTGCCAAGTACTTTGCAACCTCAGAGCACTAAGATACTACTTCAGCTATTATTTCTCACTTCATACTGTTGTTTAGTGTCATCTTTTTCTCTACCAACTCGAATTCTTAACTGGTTTATTCACTAGTATAGCCCCAGTGATCAGTACATAGTAAATACTGAAACAATCTTTCATCAAATGAATCCGAAACTAGTCAGAACTTGTGACAGGAAAAACTGTACCAAAATTAGCTTTACTTCTTTCAGGTACCAAAGCTGAGTACCAATAAATACTCTAGACCAAAGAACCATGAGACTTCATGGTCACCAGAAACAGTCAAAAAAACATGGAGTCCTGAACACAGCACCCTGTAAAAAGTTCACTCACCATGCTCTTGCATAAGAGACCCAGGATCTCCAGCAATAGGGAAGTAGCTTTGCCCATGGGTCTCAAAGGTTTTGTGATCTCCCTGTAAGAGAAACCATCAATGTTGATTGGCCTCCACAACCTTCAACAGTACTCTTTTCCTCTCTAAAACCCAGGCAACCATCTTGTCTCACTCCCTCCATTCATTACCTGTCCTGAACTCAGGGGAGGCTTACCTGAAGAGTTCTCCCATGGGCACCCCATCTTCCTGCAGAATGGGTGTTATCAGTTCTGCCAGGTAAAGCCATACATGAGGGATGTCAATTTCCATGTCCTCAGCCAATTCTAGAATTTCATACAGCCTGTAAAGAAAATTCAAAATCAAGGCATTCCAAGGAAGATGGACCAGACCCAGCCTGCTTCTGCTTCTGCTTCTGGAACAAAGTGGCATGGTTAAGGAACAACTGTCAAGCTTTCCCTGGGTGTTTTCTGGACATGGGACAACCTCAAAAATAAGGCCATCTATTTGTCCTTGGATGGTTCACCCCTTCAAAGTAACTTTCACCAAAATGGCTGGGTCTACAGCCTTAATGCAAGATCCAAAAGTCCCTCAAAGGAAAAGAAATTGATCAATATACGAACAAAGAAAACCCCCAAAAAAGTTGGTCATACCCTTGATAGTACTGGGCAGTGGAGAGGTGCCCAGTGTAGAGCAGCTGGTGCAACAGCCGCCCCATATGCTCACGAGCAATGGTACTGCGCTCCAGCGTGGACTCGATGCCATGCCGCACAAAGATGAACAGCAGGGAGGGTGAGGCTAGCTCCTGCACACACTGCACTGCCTCCTGGGGGGGGGGGGACAGGGCACAAGAGGGAAAGTCATTACTTTGTGTCTCACCCAGAGCCTATAAGGCCATGACTATCAGCATGGCTGCCTCCTACCCACTTTTAACCAGCACTCACTAGCCCATTCCCAATGCCAACCTTCATGTCATTGAGATGGAGATACTCCTCAATGATAGCCTTGGACTTTTTCTCCAGTTCATCCTCAGAGAGTGCAGCTTTTGGGGGATTCACTGGTGGCAGGGTGGCTTCCCGCTTCACTATGGAATACAGGTCCCAGATATTCTTCAGTTTGCCTTAACAGAGTCTGAAGCTCCCCCAAAAGAGCTGGTTAACAGCCCAAAGCCAGCCAATACCCTTCCATTCCTCTGCCAACTTCCCCCTACTTCCTCCTCACCAGGATCCCGCCCACGATCTTCAGAAAGGCTGGCTGCCTTGCGCAGTCCCTCAGGTTGGGAAGGCCGCTCTCTACTCCGCTCCTCCACTTCCTTGCTAAAGCTTCGTTTGGTGGCAGGTGTTCGTGAACGATCAATTCGGTCCCCACGGTCACCTCCACGTTCACTCCGCTCTAGTCGGTCTCCCCGGTCCCCAGCTTTCTCACCTCGTTCCCTGCTCAAGCTACTCCTGGAAGAAAGACACATTATTTCTCAACTGTAATGCTCAAGTACTCTCTGTGATCACCCACCTTATAGGGCAATTGCCAAGCTTCATTCTGGGCACCAAAAATATGTCCCAAACTTAGCCAGGGCTTCAAGCTACACAGGTATAAGTAATGCTATGACAAAAACCAAAACCCAACCATATCAGCTTAAATAACAAACACCCTCACCTCTGTATAACACGTCTGTTATCTGTGTTCTCTGTGGGTGCTGCTTGTTGAAGGGCTGAGAAACGATTCAAGGTACTAGTAGCTGGACGAGCAGCTTCTGATGCTGAGAAAGAAAACTGAATTAAAATCTCTTATCCTTTTTTTTTTGGGGGGGGGGGATTATAAATTTCATGCAGTCCAAGCTTGCCTCAAACTAGATATGCAGTGTAAAATGACCTTAAACTCCTGATCCTTCTGCCTCTTATCTCCCAAACTCAGGGATTATGGGCAAGTATCACCATGCCTGGCTAAATGTTCTGACATGCAACCTCTCTCATTAGTTTAGGACACTTGGTCCAAGTGATGACAGTAAAGTATTTCAGCCCCTGGGACCGAGTATGTGTCTCTTGCAATCCCCATTCCACAATCACTTATCCTGAAAGTCTTCCATGGTAAGGCTGTGCCTCAAGGGAGCTCAAGATAACCATCCAGTTCCTTACAGTGACCTCCATACCTGTGTCTGAGGGCTTGGCTCCTGAGCCCCCACTGCTGCCCTTGCCCCAGCTCGTCAGTCGTCCTCCAGGTGCAAAGAGCTGGTTATTAGAATCAATGGAGCCAGGCTGTAGAAGAGAGCAGACTCATTGGTATGAAATGGGTAAAGCCTTCAGTCAGTATCACCGCATGGCCACATTGGTAATGAAAGAACCAGACAAGGGGTAAAGTAAGATTTTTTTGGAAACAGGGTCTTACTCCAGCCCAGGCTGACCTAGAACTCTCTGTAGCTCCAGGCTGGCCTCAAACTCATAGCAAACATCCTACCTCAGCCTCTCAAGTGCTAACGTGCTAGGATTAATGGTGTGTGCCACATCTGGCTCTTTTTTTTCCCCCTTGGTTTTTCGAGGTAGAATCTTGCTCTATCCCAGGCTGATCTGGAATTTACTATGTAGTCCCAGGGTGGCCTTGAACTCATGGCGATCCTCCTACCTCTACCTCCCAAATGCTGGGACTAAAGGCGTGCGCCACCACACCCAGCAGTGGATCTTTTCAATATTTATTTGAAATTGGAGAGAGAATGAGCGTGTCAGCTGGGGCCTCCTGCCACTACCCACAGACTCATGTGCAATGTGAGACTTTTTGCATCTGACTTTACATGGATACTGGGGAATTAAACCCAGGCTGGCAGGTTTTCCAAGTTAAGTGCCTTTAACCTCTGAGCCATTTCCCTAGCCCCCGCCCTTTTATTTGGAAGCAGACTCTCTAGCCCAGACTGACCTCAACTCAGTGATTCTACCTCAGCCTCTGGAGTGCTGGGATTAAAGACACCAACACACCCAGCTCAATATTAGATACACATTTTTTTCTCAATCACTTAAAAATGTAAAAACCAATTCCTTCCTTCTGGGATGTACAGAAAAAGACAATGGGCTAGATTTGGTGTTCCGGATCAGTTTATCAAGATCAACGTGAACAAAACCTAGGGTTGGCAACATTTCAACACTGTAGTCTCTAGTAATCTAACCAGTTAGTCCAAGTTCAATTGCCACCTTTCTAACTAATGCCTGCCTGATTCCTCTTGATTCTCTGCCCCACGAGCATTACCTACTCCAGCACACAACCCTACCTTTGTAATCTTGGTGAGTCGTGAGGTGTCAATGGGGCGGCTGCCTTTGCTGATGGGGACTGTATTCCAGCCACTGTCATCCACAGGTGGAAGTCCACGGCCTGGGATAAAAAGGGGATAGACATACTGGAATAACAAGCCCTAGGCAAACCCTTCTTGGACACCCCTAGCAATCCTTCCTCAGATCCTCAGTCCCATCATGCATTCTCAGTGGCCCAGACACGTGGCACTAACAAAAGGTCATCAGTGGAAAGAACAATCCCACAGGAGTGTCACTGCCCCCAGCCCTATAGTCTCAAACTTACTGATGGGTGGGCCCGGAGGGCCACCACGACGCTTGTCACTGCCTTTGGCCATAAGCTGTTGCACTTTGATGTGTTCACGGTGCTCCTCCATTTCAGCCTCCTTGTGGATCTGGTCAATAGTCTTAGGACCCTGATCCCCTCGGCGTGGCACCCAATTGCTCTGTGGGAACAAGAGGCAGTATGTCAGAGACCAGAAAAGACACTTGTCAGGAACTGGGAGCAGCAAATGACATAGGGAAGACCTGCCCGCATACCTGCCGCAGATCCAGCACATCTTGCAGCATAAAACGGATGCGAGATGAGGTTTTCTTTTCTTTAATGATTTTTTCCATCTGGTTGAAATACTGATCCATTCGGGGCTACGAAGTAGCAAGGGGAGTAAGTCAGGAACCTCTAAAACTTACCCCTGACACTGGTTCAGCAGCACAGACTCAGCAGCAGTAGGATGCCCACACACTTCCCCTCACTCCCTCCGTATCTCAGGCCCTCTACCTTGGCTTTTGCAAAGTCCAGGTCTTTGCCAATGGTGGTGAGCAGACGACAGAGGCATTCCAGGGACTCTTCATCATGGTTCTTAAGTAGTTTGACCACACAATCATGCATTATTGCCTCTGTTAACATCTTCAGCTTAAATAACTCCCCAATAAACTTGATATTCCCTAAAGAGCGCCGTCGGGCTATGTCTCGAGCCTCTTCCAGTTCTTCCTTCAGACGTCCCCGTTCCTCTGCCTGTCAGTCATAAGACAGGGATCATGTTTAAAAAAAGTCAACTCATCAGGCTGGAGAGATGGCTTAGCAGTTAAGGCATTTGCCTGGAAAGCAGAAAGACCAAAGTTCAATTCCCCAGTACCCAAGCAAAACCAGATTCACAAGGTGGTACATGTGTCTGGAGTTCATTTGCAGTGGCTAGAGGCCCTGGCATGCCCATTCTCTCTGCCTCTTAAAAAAAAAAAGCCCCGGGCATGGTGGCGCACGTTTTAATCCCAGCACTCAGGAGGCAGAGATAAGAGGATCACTGTGAGTTCAAGGCCACCCTGATACTACATAGTGAATTCCAGGTCAGCCTGGACACTACCTCGAAAAACCGGAAGAAAAAAAAAAAAAAAAAAAAAAAAAGCAACTCATGGAACTAGAGAGATGGCTCAGTAGTTAAAGGTACTTGCTTACAAAACCAGATGGCCCTGACTTGTTTACTTATCACCACTTAAAGTCAGATGCACAAAGTAGTGTAGGCATCTGTAGTTGTTTTACAGTAGCTAGAGGCCCTATTGTGCCCATCTCTGCTTGCAAAACTAAAAGACAACTCATGGAGCCAGGTATGGTGACACATTCCTTTAATCTCAGCACTTGGGAGGCTTAGGTCAGAGGATCATCATGAGTTGGCCAGACTGGGCTACAGAGTGAGTTCAAGGTCAGCCAGAGCTAGAGTGAGACCCTACTTCCAAAAAACAAACAAACAAACAAACAAACAAACAAACAAACAAACAAACAAACAAACAAAGGGGATGGAGAGATGGCTTAGTGGCTAAGGTGCTTGCCTACAAACCCTAATAACTTGGGTTTGGGTTTGATTCTCCAGTACCCATGTAAAGACAGATGCACAAACTGGCACATGCATCTGGAGCTTGCTTCCAGTGGCTGGAGGCCCTGGCATACCCATTCTCCATCCTTCAATCTTCCTGCTTGTAAATAAATATTTATTTAAAACAAAAAGAAGGGGTATAGCTCAGTAGTAGAGCATTTGACTGCAAAAAACAATATAGCCGGGCGTGGTGGCGCACGCCTTTAATCCCAGCACTCGGGAGGCAGAGGTAGGAGGATCGCCATGAGTTCAAGGCCACCCTGAGACTACATAGTGAATTCCAGGTCAGCCTGGGCTAGAGTGAGACCCTACCTCGAAAAACAAAAACAAAAACAAAAAAAAAAACAATATAGCCAGGCATGGGGGCTTACCTCTGTAATCTAGCTCTTATAAGCCTGAGGCAGGGTCACCAAGAGTTAAAAAAAAAAAAAAAAGGTGTACCAACAGGGCTGGGGAGATGGCTCAGTGGCTAAAAACATTTGTTCTTATAAGCATGAGGACCTCAGTTTAATCCCCAGCACACATGCTAAAAGCAAGGCATGGCAGGTACTCCTTTAACCCCAGTCTTGAGGGAGGTAAAGACAAGAGGATTTCTGGGGCTCTGCAAGCAGTCTAACCAGTTAGTTTCAGTTGAGGAAATGAGGCAGAAGAGCGACATAGAACACCTGGCCTCTGCATGCGCATCTACATACAGGCATACATATACCACACACCAAAAAACAAAACAAAATAAAAAAGAATGCCCACTCTAGCCATCCTAGTAGTAGGCATTCACACACCACCAAGACACCACTATTGCTACCCCAACTCTATACCCAAGTAACACCTAGGCTGGAGGAAGGGAAAGTGGATCTAGTATTAAATTTTCTCTCACCGTAGCAGCTTCATCCATCTCTTTCTGTTTCTTTTCAAAAACTTCATCATCATCTTTATCTTTCTCAAACTCCTTCTGACACCGATTCAACAATAGTTTTCGAAAATTCACAGTCACCGCTGGCTTTTCTGTAGTGGGCACTTTGAGCTGTTAGGTCAAAGAGAATGCCACACTCCGGTTAGTCCAGAATAGAGATCTAAGACTCTAACTACCTCATCTAGAAAATTAGCCTTGGCTCTGCTATGTCCTGGCTCTCAAGAAACCTGGACTCCTGGAGCCTTAGGGAGAGCTAAACTATATATGAATCATAAAACTGGGGCTGGGAATATGGCTCAACAGTTAAGTGTTTGCAAAGCCTGCCATCCCAGGTTTAATTCCCAAGCCACCTATATAAACCAGATGCAAAAAGTGGTACAAGTGACTGGTATTGATTTGCAAAAGAAAGAGGAATTGGTGCACCCATAAACACCCATGTGCAAAAAAATGAATTAAAATATTTTAATTTAGTGCCAGGCATGGTGGTACATGCCAGCACTCTGGAGGCAGATGTAGGAGGATTGCCATTGAATTCAAGACCACCCTGAGACTACATAGTGAATTCCAGGTCAGCCTGGGCTAGAGACTCTACCTCGAAAAACCAATAAAAATTTAAAGGAAAAAAATTTTTTTTTTAAATTTAAACCAGTCGTGGTGGTACACACCTTTTAATCTCAGTCTGTGAGTTCGAGGCCAGCCTGAGGCTACATAATAATTTCCAGATCAGCCTGCTAGAGCGAGAGTCCTCTTCGAAACCCCCCATTTAATTTTTGAAAAACCAAAAAAAAAAAAAAAAAAAAACACACACCATACATACACACACACAGAGCAGTGGAAACTAACCGTCATGAGGCAACGGCACATGTTGGCATAGGCCACAGAAAAATTAGGCTCTGAAATGGCCTTCTCAAAGATGAGGTCAATGACTCCTTTGAGGCGTTCCTCAGTGTCAATAGCCAGCTGTGTCACTTGCTTCATCAGCTGCTGGAACATCTGTGGTGTTAACTTATTTAGGATGGAACGCACCCTGCGGAATAAGTCCTGTAGGGAAAGTAGAAAGAATTCATTCAATGCTGTTGATACAGAACAAAATGGTAGGGACTGAAACAGACACTAGCAATAAGGATAGACAAGCCGGGCGTGGTGGCGCATGCCTTTAATCCCAGCACTCAGGAGGCAGAGGTAGAAGGATCACCATGAATTCAAGGCCACCCTGAGACTACATAGTGAATTCCAGGTCAGCCTGGACTACAGTGAGACCCTACCTCGGGGAAAAAAAAAAAAAAAAAAAGGATGGACAGACAATAAAGAAGGCAAAGTAGGCTTTGATGGTTGGCCTCAAACAAGAATGGAGATCAAAAGCAAGACTTGCCAGTACCTGGGTCTTGCTTCCATCAGCATCTTCTTCCCCTCGGTCCTTATCAGCTGCTGTCCGCTTGCTGCTGGGTTTCCAAGCCTTCTCTGCTTTGTTCAGTTTTATATCTTCAGACATTAACACCGTGGCAATAATCTTTCGTGGTTCCTTTCTGGGGCCCTGTTGAGAGCGCCTGGGTCCTAGGCCAGTCTGCTAGGCAAGGGATGAGGTCAAGTGAAGACACAGACCCAGTACGCTCAACACGTGAACCCACACATCTCCAGATAAGACTTCTCACATGATGAAATACCCAAGATGCAACCCACTCCTTGCCCATCTGCCCTTTAGCCAGCCCCACTCACCGGCCCTCGGGGCAGCTCCCCACCTGGCCCACCCCTTGGGGGCCCACGGCTGCTGAGGGTTGGTCGGCCAAGGTTGGCAAAAGATGGAGTGAAGTCTGGCCCACAGTTTATACCAGGAAGCCTGGAGGGATCCAGTGGCCTAAGTGGTGTTTTATTGGCCTGCAAAAAAAAGACAAAGGTGCAGGGCATGGTGGTGCACGCCTTTAATCCCAGCGTAGAGGTAGGAGGATCACCATGAGTTCAAGGCCACCCTGAGACTACATAGTGAATTCCAGGTCAGCCTGGACTAGAGCGAGACCCTACCTTGAAAAACCGAAAGAAAAAAAAAAAGATACAGGTATCAGAAACAGATCAGGGTTATCATCTTCTCTTCTTGGACTTCGGTCAACTGCAGCTCAAAGCAACCCTCCTCAAACCACCAACCTTGTCCAGGACCACATCAGTTATATGAGGCAGGCCTTCTGGCTTCTGCATACTGGCAAAGATGAACTGAAAGCCTAGCAGGAATTCCCGGTCATAGCGCTTCTTCTCTTCAAGGTTCAGAGGCTTCCACTGATCTGTAAGCAAGGATGAAATTAGTCACATTCCTGTCTTCTGGGGCATAGGAGGAAAGATTACGCAACTATTCTCAAGCCTTCCTTCAACAATACCTGACTTGTACTCATACTTCTGCTCCCCAGGCTGGATGTTCTCGGAGTTGTGAATTTTGTCTTCCTTGGAGTCCCAGGACTCATCTGCTTCCTCAGGCCGTGCAGGCACACTGCTGCCTTCAGCTTCTGGGCCTGGACTGTTTCCAGCAGGAGGCTGATTCTCCACCTCTGGTGCTGCTGGGTTCACCTATCACCATAGAACACCCAGGTTCAGTTGCATGATCATCACTACCCCCAAACTCTGCCATCTCTCACCTGTTTTTCTTGCTCCCTTACCTCCGTGAAGGCATCTAAAAGGTCTCCCACAGCCTCCTTTTTATTTAGCTCCTTGATTTTCCGTCTCCTCTTTGGCACCGAAACTGCCACTAAAGAGAGAAGAGTGGAGAGAGGGAAGGGCAAAGGAAGAGTGTAAATACTTTAAGGAATATCCCTAACACATGGGAAAAATACAATGCAGCCGTGATTCTTCTTCCCATCATACCCACTCTAAACTAGGCATGGCTTAATTCCATCACTTGAAAGGTAGAGATGGGAAGACAGCTCAAGGTCAGTCCAGGCTACCTGAGACCCTATGTCAAAAAAATACCTTAAAGACAGGCCTCAGGAACCATGTAAAGCCAGACCCAGAAAGAGGCACACATATCTGGAGTTCATCTTGGCATACCCATTTATTCTCTCTCAAATAAGAAATAAAAATAAAAAATAAATCAAAGGCTGGGCATGGTGGTACAGGCCTTTAATCCCAGTACTTGGAAGGCAGAGTAGGTCTGAAGTGACACTACATAGTGAATTCCATGTCAGCCTGGACTAGAACGAGATATTACCTTGAAAAACAAAACAAAACAAAAAACTAAAGTCCTAACTCTATTCTTTATGGTCCATTATAGGAATTCCATACAAATGGCCCAAATGGAAAGCCATCAGTAAAGAGGAGCTACACACTCCCAGATCCTGTCCACCCCGCATCATTCACTTTACCTGGAGTGGCTGCTGCCACCTCTAAATTCGGAGACAACTGAGATGAGGCAGAGGTAGTCTCTGAGGGGAGAATTTCCTCTCCTCCCTTCTCACTCTCAGCTTCTCCCACTTCTTCTTCTTCCTCCTCCTCTTCCTCTACTTCCTCCTCCTGATGAGGAGAAGTATCCGGAAGAGTCATAGGTGGAGTGGCAGCGAGAATGGCAGGGGGCACCACTGATGTGGTAACTCCGCCCTTGGCCTGCTCCTCTGGCTCACTGACTGGGCTTAAGTCCACAGCTGGTGGAGAGGGAGCTCCATTGAGCAGTTCCTCAGGCTGGGCAGTTGGAGCAATGGGCACAGGGGATTCAGAAGGACAAGCTGAAAGAGCGGGAGGGGTCGGCTCTGGGCTTGTCTCCACCTCTGGTTCCAGATCCTCAGATGGGACCATGCCATTAGGCTCGTGAATTTTCACCTTATGAGATGCCAGAGATGCAGGAACCTGCAGAGGACCCGAAGAGAACTCGGGTTCTGGAATTGGTTTGCTGAGTGTCACTTCTACTTCCAGTATGGGTTCAGCAAGAGTGGGTTCTGGAGAGAGGCAATATGGCTCCTCGGTTTCATGGGAGATAGGGTTTGATTCTTCTACAGACATTTGCATCATTCCCGTTGTCATAGTGTCCCCAGGAATAGAGAGGACTCCGAGATTAGTCTCAGACCCCGGCTCTAAGATTGGGGGTGGTGATGGGGTTGGAGAAGGTGATGAAGGCTGGGATTCTGAAGGGCTGTGCTCTGGGCCAGGCAGCCCTGGCCGGCCCCCAATGACTGCTCCCTGCGGCCGGTCATCTGCATTACAGGAAGGAAGAATTAATACCTGAAGGCAAGTACTTCCTTGCTGCTGTTCCTCTTCCTCCTAGCAACTACCAATTGAACACTCCTACCCTAAACCCAACCTTCTCCCCCCAAAAGCTAGTTTCCATCATCTAAAATGAAGCCTATTCTCAAACCCACTACACAAAACCCCATTCTTCTAAGGAACTCAGTCCAAAATCACTCCACCTCTTTGAAAATTTAAATCACACTCCACTTCCCTATAAAAGCTGTTCCACTGCCTTTCTTACCTGGCCGAACAATGACAGCAACTTGGGGCGTCTCCCCATTAGGTTGAGGCTCCAGACCGCCTCCCGTCTGCAGGACACAAAGGGTTACCAAGTTTGCACTGTAGAGTCCCACACCCTTCTTTACTAGAGTCATTTCTACTTTAGCTCTGCCTAGAAATCCAGGAAAGCAGGGAAATAAATCCCTTAGTTGAAGGAAAAGATGAAGTGACTCAGGAGTCCAGGGCAGAATAGCTGTCCCAGCTAAGGTATCACTCGAAGAGCTGACAGTACCTGGGGAGGAGTGGGTGTGGAAGCGGTATGGGCCCCAGACATGATCTCCTCTGTGATATCCTTCCCTCCTTGATTTGGATCTCGAATTCGGATCTAGGGGAAGAAAGGTATGGGATGGCTGGGAAACAGGAGTTCACCTCTCCACCTGCCCCACTCCTAAGACTCTGGGCCAACCCCCCACCCCTACTGGGAAGCAGGTGGGTGGGTGCCAGAAACCCCATGAGTTCTACTGTCAACCCATTTGGCTGCTCTTGTAGTCACTGCCCTAGCCCCCACCCCTAAGAGGCCCTTGACCTCACAAAACAGCCCTGTACATCATAATGCCCCTCCCCTCTACTCCACCAATAGTCCCTAAGGCAGTGGCTGCACATGCCAGGGCCACCCAAGACCTCCATCTAGCACCCAGCTGGCTCACTTGTGGCTAGTTGGCCTGATCCCTAGGGGCAGGGCCCAGATGCAGTGGGTGGAGCCAGGGTGACTCAGCGGCTTCCCCAGCCCTGGCACCCTATTCTGGGCACCACGCCCAGGGCCTGTGGATTGAGCACAGGCGGAGGCCCCCAGAGCTTCCAGGACTAGAGAGTGGAGGTGGAAGGCACAGAAAAAAAGCCATTTCCAAGGAAAGCCACGAGAAACCCATAACCAGGCATAGTTTATATGAACTATAGAGTCCAAGTTTCTTGGGAATTTCCCTGCTAGCCATTCTAGTCTTCCTATGAGCTGCTTCTATGTGGAACCCCAAGCACCACACAAGAAATCCACACATTCCACAGGCCCTGTTCTCTGCCTACTCTCAGCTGAAGATCTCTCAAATTTTGCCCCCATAGGTACAGCACCCCAGCAACAAAAGGTCTTAATTCTCTCCCAGATGCTGCAAAGCCCCTTGCTGCTACTCACCGTTTTCCGCTCCCTCTTGGGAGCAATCTGGGTTGGTTGGTTCATCAAAACCGGGGCAGGGGCCACACTAGCAGGAAACTGCTGCACACCTTGGGCTGGGTAGTAGGCACCAGCTTGGGGGAGAGAGGACAGAAAGGAAGATTGGTGGCAGCGTCAGGGACCAACCATATACTAATGTCTGCTAGAACACCTCCCACCCCAAAACCTCTCATCAAACACAGCCAGCCCCTTGCCCTGCCCTATCCTCCTCCCCAGGGAATTAGGTGTCTGTCAAAGCAGGGGAACCAGTTTGAACTGTGTTTACAAGAATTCCTGACACACACACACACACACACCTTGTAAGCAGGCACTCCTTCTTCTCCACACCAGCTACCAGGAGGGCTTCTCTATCTCTTCTATTCCACAAGGCACTCTTATGTGCGCACCCCACCCCAGCAACAAGCACATACACCCTCAATATGAAACACGATCATCTCTTTGGCTGGTAATGTGAAAAAGAGATTTGCCAACCCGCTCCACTCAACCTGACTCCAGTTCCAGTATTCAGCCCTTTGCAAGGTAACAAAAAGTAACACTATCAACTGGGACAAAGAAAAATTAATTCCTTAAAGCAATTGTCTCCAAAGTGGAGTGCATCTGTAACCTCATCCATAACTGCCACATGTGCATTCTTGACAAGCACCACGGTGGCATTCAAATTATGCACATGAATAAGCTGTACATGTACTAAAAGTACATACTTAACATTTTTTCCTGATAGAAAAAAAGGTGGATTTTTTTTTTTTTTTTTTTTTGTTTTTCTGGGGTAAGATCTCTAGCTCAGGCTGACCTGGAATTCACTATGTAGTCTCAGGGTGGCCTTGAACTCATGGCAAAACTTTTATTCTTTTTTTTTGAGGTAGGGTCTCATATCAATCCTTCTACCTCAGCCTCAGTACTAAAATTAAATATGTATGCCATCATGCCCAACTGGAAAATTTTTTAGAAACCACTGCTAGAAGATGGGTGTGGTGGCTATGCCTGTAATTCTAGCAACCTGGGAGAAAGGCAGGAAGATCCCTGCAAGTTCCAGGCTAACCTAGTCTACATCTGGAGTTCCAAGCCAGACATGGCTACATACCAAGATACCCTATCTCCCTGTCTCAAAACAAACAAAAACTAAGCCAGGCATGGTGGGACACACATTTAATCCCAATACTTGGGAGGCAGAGCTAGAAGGATTGTCTAGAGTTTAAGGCTGCGCTGAGACTACAGAGTGAGATCCAGGTCAGCCTGGGGCTAGAGTGAGACCCTACCTTGAAAAATTAAAAAAGCAGGGCATAGCTGGGCGTGGTGGTACACGCCTTTAATCCCAGCACTCGGGAGGCAGAGGTAGGAGGATTGCAGTGAGTTCAAGGCCACCCTGAGACTACATAGTGAGTTCCAGGTCAGCCTGGACTAGAGCAAGACCCTACCTCAAAAAAAACGAGAAAAAAAAAAAGCAGGGCATGCACGGTAATGAATGCCTTTAGTGCCAGCACTCAGGAAGCAGAGGTAGGAGGATCACCTGAGTTTGAGGCCACCATGAGACTACATAGTGAATTCCAGGTCAGCCTGGGCTAGAGTGAAAACCAAAATAAATAAAAAACCATAAACATCAGACTAATTCTTTCCTAGAACCTAAGTGAAAAATAGCTATGAAATCTAAATTCATGCCACATCTCCCAGCTTGGAAGGAGTATTCATAGAGAATGTCTACTAACAGGCTCTCAAAATGAACAGGGAACCTTCCTTTTTGTGGTTTGTCTTAATACATATACATAAATTTTTTTTTCCAGATAAGAGTCTCTCACTCTAGGGCTGGAGAGATGGCCCAGTGGTTAAGGCACTTGCCTCCAGTGCCTAAGGCCCCCGGTTCAATTCCCCAGGACCCACATATGCCAGACCCAGAAGGTGGCTCTGGTGCTTGCACTCACTCGCGCGCGCTCTCTCTCTCTCTCTCTCTCTCTCTCTCTCTCTCTGTATTTCTCTGATTGAAAATGAATATATTTTTTTAAAAAAAGTCTCACTCTAGCCCAGGCTGACCTGAAACTCACTCCTAACTGGCCTCAAATTCACAATGATCCTACCTCTGCTTCCTGGGTACTGGGATTAAAGACATGCACCAGCACATTCTGCTTAAAAAAAAAAACAACCTTTTTATATATTTGAAAAGAGACGAGTATGAGCACACCAGAGCCACCTCCTGCTGCTGCAAACAAACTCCAGATGCATGCACCACTTTGTGTGGGTAATGGGGAACCAAACTCAGGCCATCAGGTTTTGCAGGAAAGTGCCTTTAACCACTAAGTGTCTCTCTAGGCCCTTGACATAGACCAGGCTGGTCTTGAGTGCCTGTCTTTGCCTCCTGAGTGCAGCCATTACAAGTCATGAGCTATCACACCCAGCTGGATCCTACATTTTTTGATATGGACAGCACTCCACCTCTCAGCAAAGGATCAAATCTTCTCCCCTCACCGATATGTATATGTATGTAACATATTAAGCACCAATCCCTGCCATCTTTAGCCCTACGGATTTTTTTTAAATCCAAAGCCACATCTAGGAAGGATCTTAGGATTTGACAGCAGATCACTTGTGAAGCTCCCTATATTCTCACCTGACTCCCTCCCTTGCTTACCGTAGGTCCCAAACTCGGTAGGACTTGCACCTGGATAGAAGCCTGGGGCTCCTGGCTGCACAGGGTACTGCTGTGTTGGGACAACATATGTGGAACGCCCCTGGTGGGGGTTGGAAGGAAGAGGAGGGAAAGGGAGATGAGGAAAGTGATGAAAACCACATTAGACTACAAAGTAGGGCAAGCTGAGTGTGGGCAATAACCAGAAGTCCCATCTCTGGAGAAAGATGGGATCAGAGGGCCAAGGCCACAGATAGAGGTGAGGATTGGGAACAAGGTATTCTGGCTTCCAGCTCCCAGCCTCACCTGTCCAGGGATGTAGTAGGCCCCCTGGGAGGCTGAGTAGGAGATCTGGGAAGGGATCATCATTACTTGGGATCCAGCAGGGTAGACATGGGCAGCTGGGCCAGGACGGGCGGGGGCTGCACTCTGCACTCGGGAAGCTGCACTGCTCGGGGGCTGGGCCCGGCTAGGGTAGAAGTGCTATCAGAAGGGAGGAAAGCAGTTGGTGTCAGGAAGGGGGGGGGAGTGGACAGCACAACCAGCACTCCATCATGTCTGTGATCTGGAAAGTACTGTGGGCTTCAGTATGAACAACAACCCTTCCAAGACCCACCTGACCAACCAATTCATGGCCTCTTGTACTACGCTTGTCCTCTAAACTCAGATGAGTACTTTGTGTCCTGTGTGTACTTACTCTCACTGCCATGCCATGCATACTCACATCACCTCCAGACTGCCTAACGAAGATGCAGTAGGTCTATGGAGGGCCCTTTCAGGCAACATACTCTCAACATGCACTGCTCTGCCTAAAGTACTGAGGAGCTAAGTGCTAACATGCAACTGTCTCCCAGGTCCTAGACACTTGTTCTTTAACAGCCCCTAACATGCACTACTTGGCCTCAAACTGAAGATCTTAACAGCAAACAAGTATCCACCCTGAAGACCCAATCCCTATGCCCCCAACTAAGGCAGCGGATAGGGTGAGACCAGGAGGCATTGCAGGATTAGGAAAGGGTGTATTACCTGCAGAGACCTGAATCCTCCCTGAGAGCACATGGGACAGGAAAGAAGAAAATTATCCCCAAGGTGATGAGAAGGGAAAAAACTGAAGGAGGTAAGGCAAGAATCCTCACACTTAGGACAAACTTGGGGGACAGAGGGAAGTAGAAACAGCTGGAATGCTATCTCACCAGTCCAAAGAGAAAGCAAAGGGGAACGGAGCAATGGCAATATCCCAGTAGGATTAATAGAAAAGAGTGGTCATCAGGCCCCACAGCACTGTCCCCAATTCTCATAGGCATGAGGACCCTAGTAATGCCACCCTCATGAACTACATACTCCCCAGAAAACTAGCAACAAGTAACGAACAACAATATAAAGATCGGAGCTGCATGAAAGAAATCGGAACTATGAAAAATTTTCCCCAGTTCACACCCAGGACCCCTACTCCCCATCCCCAAGGTCCCTCACCTGTCGGGGCTGAGAAGGCGTGTTCATTTGTGTCGCTTGTGGCGTACTGAACACCACCGGTGCAGTCTGCCCCGGGGGAAACGCTGGCTGAAGGGGGGAGACCAGAGTTCAGCAAGAGGGGAAGCCCAGGTGGGGCCGAAACCCAAGCTGGTGAAATAAGGGGAGCAGATCTGCAGCAATAGCCTCAGCAGTCCACATACTACCTCCCTGGGACAGCCCCCGGGGACAGCCAGGGGCCCTATCTCAATTTGGCAACAGGCGGCTGCACTTTGCCCTGACAGATGGGGGTGGGAAAATCCAGAGGCTGGAACTGTTCCTGACCAGCAGCCTGGCCCCCCAATCCTATCCTAGTCCTAATTACCTGCGGGAGTCCAGGGGACCTAGCGGGTGGGGGGCCTGTGGGCTGTGGAGCTTTGTTCATTTCATTTGGTGCCACATCAGGGTCCCCCCAGCACCTGTTGGGAAAGAGTGGAGCTCTGACAGGGGAAAGGACCCAAGCATAAGGCAAATGGGCTGGGATGAGGGTTGTAACAAGGGCTGGGTCCAACACGGAGCCAGGGAGGTGCCAAGGTAGTGAAGGAACAGCAAAGACTCAGCCTGTGTCCCCACCAACACGCTGTCAAACCCGCATCACCTCCAACCCCCGCTCCCCTGGCTGGTGGAAAACAGCCCCCTCACTCACCCCCTCGGTTAAGAATCAGTCCACGGTGCGGCCTACAGGTTCTGGGCATCCGAGGGCCTGGGGTTGGGAGGTGAGGGGTATCAACCAGGCTCCGCGGGGCCCAGGACCAACCAGACCGGAAATTCCAGGTCTCGCTGGCACCAGGCTCCCGGATCACACACGGAGCAGGCTGCTCGGGCCGTGGTGTCCCCACCCCCACCCCGGGACACCGCGGTTCGGGGCCTGGCTGGCTCGGAAGCACTAGCGCGCGGCGCAAGGCAAGGCCCGCCGCGGCCACCAGGGCGGGAGTCGGACCCCGGCCGGGCGGGCGGGCGGCGGCCGCGGGGGAGCCGCTTTCAGCCGAGTGAGGGTCTGCCCGACGGCGGGCGGGGCTGGGGGCTCCTCCCTGCCCGCCGCCGCCGCCTCCCTCCCCTGCGCAGGGCCGGCCAGTGCCAAAGAACAACGTGTCACTTCCCGGCGGCCCGGCCGCGGAGGGGGGAGGGGGCGGCGGGTCCCGCGCCGCCAGGCCTGCTCCGGTCTGGCCCGGGTGGCATGGCGCCGCCGGGGAGTCCGCGGGGCCTGCACGGCCCGACCCCGCGCTCCCCACCCCCACCCGGGCCGGGCACACGTGGGCTGGGGATCCGGGCCTGACGGGCAGGGGCCCGGGCTGGGGCCTCGAGGCCCGGGCGCCGGGGCGGCGGCGCAGGGTGGCGGGTCCGGGCTCGGATGGCGGCGGATGCGGGGGGAGGGGTGGGGGGGCTGGGTCGAGCCCGGACATGGCGGCTTTACCTTCAGTCTCCTTCAGTCCGCGCGGCCAAACCCCACGCAGCCGCACAGACGTAGTCCACAACCATTTCCGGCTCCCCGCACAGATCCCGCTCGGCGGCCACCGCTTCTCCGCAGGCGCAGCCGGCGCCCCCACGTGACCGGCGCAGAGGGCGGAGCTGCGCTCGGCGCCCGGGAGCACATGGGATTTGCTCCGCCCCGTCACGTGATCGCCACTGCCCGCCCCCGGTCCCCTCCCTAACTTTGGAACTCCCAGACCGACTCCCCGCTGTGTCTCTGTTTGGCGGTTCTTTTAGTTCATTCATACTTTTGCGAAAGCATTTATTGAGCGCCTAAGTGCTAAAGGAGGTGCTAGCAGGAAGCTGAGAATACTGAAATTCAAAGTACTGCCTAAGCAAATGGTTCTAGACAATTAGGCAGCCTTGGAAAATAGTGTTGATTTGATCATTCAAAGGCCTATTAACTCAAATATTGTAACTAGAGAAATAATTTTAGATTTATTTACAAAAAGCCACTCTGAAGGAAGGGCAAAAGCCAATCCCAAAACTGGTTATAGTGGTACCGCTTCTAGAGAAAGGAAGGGAACAGGGCAGGGTGGCTCACACCTTTAATCCCAGCACTAGGGAGAATCTGGTAGGCGGATGGCCCTTGAGTTGTAGGCCATCCTGGGCTATAGAGAGAGTTCCAGGTCAGCCTGGGATACAATTAGACCTTGACTCAAAAAAAAATTTTTTTTTAACCAGGATGTAATGAAACAAGACTCTAGAGGTAGACTGAGGTGAGATTATGAACAGCCTTGTCTATCATGTTAAGAATATTTGCAAGGCATCTAGGGAAAATGGAGAAGTTCTGAGAAGGAGCTGAAAGAAATTCTTCAAACCAGGTGTAGTGGCATGGCACACACTTGTAATCCTGGCACTTGGAAGGCTGAGGCAGGAGCAGAGCTGCAAGTTCCAGGTCAACTTGGGCTAGAGTGAGACCCTGACTCAAAAAAAAAAAAAAAAAGGAAAGTGGTATGGTTCAGTGGTTAAAGGCTTTCTTGCAAGGCCTGCCAGTCCAGGCTTAATTTCCCAGCCACCCATATTTGTAGTAGCAAGATTCTGGCATGCACACAGTACACTAATAAATAAGGAAAGGAAAGCAAAATAAATATACACTTGTAGATGGAACCATATTTCACCCTGTTTTCATAGGGTGAAAATGCAGGTCTAGGTTGGCTTTTCAAAAGTTGGGTGACTCCTGTCGTGCAGTGTTCCTTTCTCAGCTTTCTTTTCATTAGTGCATACCTGGTAAGTCCCTGAGTCCACTGCTACGGAGAAACCACCCTCCTAAAGTCATTAGAAACAAGGTACTATGTAAAATACATTTTGAGTCAGGTGTGGAGGTGCGCAAGCCTTTAATCCCAGCATTTCGGAGGCAGAGGTAGGAGGATTGGTGTAAACTTGAGGCCTGCCTGGAGAATGAGTTCCAGGTCAGCCTCCGCTAGAGAGAGATCCTGGGGGGGAGGGGGGGCTGGGAACAACAAACCCCAACAACTTTCTTCTCCCCTGACCCCCACTTCTACTGACCTACCAGACCCAGCATCCAGCAAGCTGCTTCACCCAGATGGAGGATCACTTGCCTGCTCTCATTCAGTGGTTCCCATTGAGAGACTTTCAAATTCTTATCAAAGCACAGCTCTAAACCTGGCTGGAGCCTGAAATTTCTAGCTGAGTTTCCTTCCACACCTTTCCCTGAATTCTATCTATACTTAGCAAAACCATCTGCTGTAAAATAGGAAGATTACCCATAGTTTCTGAAAATAGCTTTTTTTTTTTTGGTTTTTCAAGGCAGGATCTCGCTCTAACCCAGGCTGACCTGGAATTCACTCTGTAGTCTCAGGGTGGCCTTGAACTCACTGCGAACCTCTGCCTCCCAAGTGCTGGGATTAAAGGCGTGCGCCACCACACCCGGCTAGCTTTTCTTTCTATGTTCCTCTGAGCCATGCCCTTATCCTCTTTTCCTCTGTACAAACTCATCTTCCTCTCAGTCTCAAAGTTCCCTATGACTGACTCAGGACAGTACTGGGATACACTCCTAAACTCTCTTAACTATATCCCATCCCTATTTTTATTTTTTAAGACAGTGTCTCATGGAGTTCCCCAGTCTAGCCTTGAAATAATTTTGTAGCCCAGACAGACCTTGAACTTTGATCAGCCTCATCACCAGGCCAGGCCTTATATTCTATTCTGTGATTCCATGTTTCTTGTTCAAACCCAACAATACTAATCACAAAGTATCACAATTGTTTTCATGTAACTTTCTTTTGCAGTACATTTCCCCCTCCTTTGGACACGATCTCATTTTCTGTAGCCTACGCTGATCTTAAACTCTCAGCAATCCTCCTGCCTCAGCCTCCTAAATGCTGGGATTATAAACATACACCACCACACTCTTCAGTGATGGTAATCAAATTTAGGCTTAAAGCAAACTAGGCAAGCACTACCAACTGAGCCACATCCCAACCCACATTAAGCTTTTCTCATAGCATGTTTTTTTTCCAAACTTTTATCAAACAGACTAATATCCAATGCATAGTAAATCTCCACTGATATTTATATGTTGCTGAACAAATAGCTGAAAGTTAAAGGTTAAAAGCCACTATGAGCACACCTCACAGTGTGGTGGCGCACGCCTTTAATCCCAGCACTTGGGAGGCAGAGGTAGGAGGATTACAGTGAGTTCATGGCCACCCTGAGACTACATAGTGAATTCCAGGGCAGCCTGGTCTAGAGCAAGACCCCACCTCAAAAAACCAAAACCAAATAAAAATTTTTAAAAAATAATAAAAGTCACTATAAAAATGTCTTACTCTAAAGAATTGCCAGGCATGGTGGCACATGCCTTTAATCCCAGCACTGGGCTAGAGACTCTACTGGAGAAAACAAAATAAATAAATAAAGCATAATCACCAGCTTGGGAGAAAATCTTTCATGTTTCAGCTTACAAACCACTTTAATTTTGTTTTTGTTTTTGCTTGGCAGTACTAGGGATTGAACCAAGGCCTCCTGCATGCTAGGCTGAGCTACATTCCAAGCTCTAATTTATCTTTATTTTTTTTTAATTTTTATTAAGCAGAGAGATACAGAGAAAGAGAGAGAGAGAGAGAGAGAGAGAAAGAAAGAAAGAAAGAAAGAAAGAAAGAAAGAAAGAAAGAAAGAAAGAAAGAAAGAAAGAAAGAAAGAAAGAAAGAAAAAAGAAAAGAGAGAGAGAGAGCGAGCACCAGGGCCACCACCTTGTGGGTCTGGCTTATGTGGGTACTGGGGAATTGAACTTGGGGCCTTAGGCACTGGAGGCAAGTAAGTGCCTTAACCACTAAGTCATCTCTCCAGCCCTAATTTATCTTAATACCACCCCTGGAGATCAGGAAAGGTAAACTAATTACTGTATCAGCACTATACAGAAACAGACTCTTCAGACAACAGTCATATTAAAGAGGCACAACAGACTTGCTCATATCCAGAGCTTAAGCTTTTTTTGTTTGTTTGTTTTTTTGAGGTAGGGTCTTATTCTAGTCCAGGCTGACCTGGAATTCACTATGTAGTCTCAGGGTGGCCTTGAACTCATGGTGATCCGCCTACATCTGCCTCCCCAGTGCTGGGACTAAAGGCGTGTGCCACCACGCCCGGCTCGGTGCTTAAGCTTTTAACAGGCTGCTGAGAGCAGAGAAGACAACAGTAGACATTCAACCCAATGTTGCTGCCACCTCTCTAGCTTAGAGGTTAGAAGGGTCTCCAAGCCTAGAAACAGATGAGTGACTAAGGGGATGAGCTTTAGAGCTGAGAATCCCAAACCTGGTCTTTACCACTTACATGACATTGAGCAGTTCCTGCAAATTTCACCAAAGTTGCTGTGAAGCCTCAGAAACATGTATTCTTTTAACATTGATAGCACCCTTTTAGTGTTAGCTACTATTCAGAGGTTAAATTCACACCAAGTGTTGGATAAAGGTCACCTAGGGTTATCTGGCAGGGCCACAGTATAAGTCATACACACTGTATCACAGGGGTTCAGGCCCTAAGCAACAGTATAACATCCTGTACCAGTCCCACCAGGAGGAAGCAGAGCATACCGAAAGTGATTACTAGGCGGGGCATGGTGGAGGCAGAGGTAGAAGCCTGAGACTACACAGTGAATTCCAGATCAACCTGGGCTAGAGCAAGACTCTATTTTAAAAAAAAAAAAAAAAAGTGACTTTCCAGATAGGAGGCTCCTCTTTGTATTACCACATTAAGAGGAAGGTCAGGGTCATGCTTTCTATCAAATTTCTATACTGGTAGCCTAGATGTTAGCATGATCAAGTCTCACAAATAGCCTTCTGAGAGTGACACAGAGTGAGTCACAGGAGATAAAGATGGCCCTCTCAGCATACAAAAGTCAAGTTAAAAGAGTGGGGTTGCCCATTCTTAAGCATTCTTTGGCCAAGATCAGATGATGGACTTGAGGAAAGGAATATACAAAATCCCAAAATCCTTTGCAAAGTTATTAGTTAAGAATTTGTGTAAAATTTGTGTGAATCTCCTAAAAAGATTCATCTTTGTAAAAAAAAAAAAAAAATTCTAGGAGCTGGAGAGAAAGATCCAAGTTCAATTCCCCAGTACCCACGTAAAGCCAGATGCACAAAGTGGCTTATGCAGCTAGAGTTCCATTTGCAGTGGCTGGAGGCCCTTGTGCACCCATTCTGTCTCTTCTCTACCTACAAATAAAAATTTTTTTATATTTTTATTTGAGACAGATCAGAAAGAGGCAGACTGAGTATGAGTGCGCCAGGGCCTCCTGCCACTATAAACATAATCCAGACATACACCACTTTGTGCATCTTTGCTTTACATAGGTAATGGGAAATCAAACCTGGGCAATCAGGATTTGCAAGCCAGTGCCTTTAACCACTGAGCCATTTCTCCAAGCCACCTCCCTTTTTTTAAGGCAAAGTCTCACTTTGAGCTAGGCATGATGGCTCATGCCTTTTCTCCCAGCACTTGGGAGGCTGAGGTTAAAGGATCACTGTGAGTTTGAGGCCAGGCTGGGCTACAGAGTAAGTTCCAGGTCAGCCTGGGCTCCAGTGAAACCCAGCTTCAAAAAACAAACTGCACATGGTGGTGCACGCCTTTAATCCCAGCACTGGGAGGCTGAGGTAGGTTTGCCATGAGTTTGAGGTCACCCTGAGACTACAAAGTGAATTCCAGGTCAGCCTGGGCTAGAACAAGACTCTACCTCAAAAAACCAAAACCAAAGCAAAACAAAACAGGGGCTGGAGAGATGGCTCAGTGGTTAAGGCACATGCCCTGCAAAGCCCAACAATCTGGGTTTGCCCACATAAAGCCAGGTGCACAATATGATGTTTTGGAGTTCATCTGCAGCAACTAGAGGCCCTGCTGTTCTTGTTTTTGTGTTCTCTATCTGCTTACAAATAAATTTTTTTATATTTATTCATTTTTTTTATTTATTTGAGAGAGAGAGAGAGAGAGAGAGAGAGAGAGAGAGAGAGAGAGAGAGAGAGAGAGAGAGAGAGAGAGCGAGAGCGAGAGCGAGAGCGAGCACCATGGCCACCACCTTGTGGGTCTGGATTATGTGGGTACTGGGTAATTGAACCCAGGGCTTTAGGCACTGGAGGCAAGTGCCTTAACACTGGAGCCATCTCTCCAGCCCACAAAAAAAAATTTTTAATTCAAAAAAAAAATTTAAAAAAGGGAAAGGATGGGCTGGAGAGATGGCTTAGCGGTTAAGGCACTTGCCTCCAGTGCCTAAGGCCCCTGGTTCAATTCCCCAGGACCCACATAAGCCAGACCCACAAGGTGGTGGCCCTGGTGCGCTCGCTGTTGGTCGTCTGTCTGTCTGTCTGTCTGTCTCTATTTCTCTGCTTGAAAATGAATAAACTATTAAAAAAAAAAAAAAGGGAAAGGAGCCAGGCGTGGTGGTGTACGCCTTTAATCTCAGCACTTGGGAGGCAGAGGTAGGAGGATCACCATTAGTATGAGTTCAAGGCCACCTTGAGACTACATAGTGAATTCCAGGTCAGCCTGGGCTAGAGTGAGACCCTACCTGGAAAAACCAAAAAAAAAAAAAAAAAAGGGAAAGAAACTTACTAGTTCCAGGATGGCCTTCCTGTAAGCCTTGGCTCAGGATTTCTCCAAACAAAGAGTTCTCACATCCACTCCACACTCGAGTCTAGCCCCAGGCCATGATACCCCAAAAAACAGACAGAGACCTAAGGGACAAAGGTCCTTTATTCAACAAAATTATCTCAGTAACAAAAGAACAGGTTAACAATGCCCCCAAAGGTCTATTACACTGTCCACCCCTGGTAGCTGGAAGCATGGTCAGCTGATAAAGCAGCTGTGGCCCAGGGTCCCTGGTGTCTACTTAAAGGTCATAGTTGGGGTTCTTCCGAAGGATAACAAAACCTTCCAGAATGGGAGTAACCGGAAGAAACTCCTCAGTGGCCAATTCTGCCCGTTCCCCATGGGCCAGCAACACTGGAGTTGTGTGTGTCTGGAACCCTGTGATGGTCTTGGGCTTGCCAGCCTGGCCCACCACATCAACTGCCTGTGGGATGAGAAAACTGAAATGAAGGGACTCCAGATGGGAGAGAAGCAAGTCCAACCATCACCGCCCACACCAGTTTAAGAAAAAAAAAATTATATGTACATTCTCTGAGTTCTACAACACACCTTGAGCCCTCCTCCCCTCTCTAATCAACTCCTCACCTGGCCCACACGGACAGACACTGGCAAGGGCCGCAGCTCCTCATCAAATGTAACCAGCATTCGGGGCTGCATGGCAGCCACCAGCCCATACAATACATAGTGGGATTTACCTAGAATGACTGAGGGAAGCACACAGGACAGAGTTACAGACAGCAGAGCAGGCCTGGCCTAAACTTTGGCAATTTATCCTAACTCTTACCCTTTAACCCAAGTTATCAGCTAAACCATACTTTGTTCCTCATGTGCCCTCAGAACCTGAAAATCACATTTCATAATCACTTAAGAGCAGACTCATCCTCAAATTCCTTCAGGTCAAATCAAAACAGTGTGAGAGAAGACGACCATGTGCCTACCACAAGTCCAAAGAAATTGTAACAAAATGGAGCTAACTTGGGGTCTTGATCCTAAATTGCCTAGGTGGCCCTGACAGGGGTAGATAAGAGTGAATGTGCCACAATGTAGTATTTCTGGCAGGAACTCACTATTGCGAACATCCAGGAAAGAAACAAGCACAGTGAGCAGCCCAGCCACGGCAACTTGACTCATAAGCTGTCGATCGCTGTGGTAGGGGCAGAGGGTAAGTGTACCCTTCCCTAAATGTGTCAAGCCCTGGGAGGGGGAAAAAAAGAGAAGTGGAGATGAGGAGTCATAGCTAAGGAGACCAGCTTTCCACCAAGAAAACCTTACCCAGCCAAACAAAACCCTCACAACCTGCTCGTCTCTCCCCACAGGCCAAGGATCACTCAGAACTTCTGTTACCACATGTAAAGAGTGAGGTCTATCCTTTACCTGTGCCAAGCGCACCATGAAAAGGTTGTTGGGGTCCTTGGCATGATATTGAGCTAATTGGCGTAGCATTGCAGCCAGGCGGGCATTGTTTGTACCTAGAAATGTTAAACATTACAGAGACTTGAAAAAGTGATCAGCTTTCCAGGCTGTGTTATTATCTCACTCAGTAACAAAAGAAGAGGAAGTTAATAGTCTGGGCTACAGGCTTCCTCTAATCTATTTAAGATCTTTTCTGACTGATACTCACCACTTCCCACCATGCCCATGGCAAAGATAGAGTTATAGGAAACTTCTGGATCAGCATCATGAGAAAATTTGCTCAGAGTATCCAGGATGTTGAGTCGTGGATTTGAAACAGAGATCAATGCCAGTGCTAAAGGTACCGCCCGCCGGAGTGTAGGCTCTCCATATCTCAGCTGGTGGTAAAAGAAAATAAGCACGGGAAGAGCTGTAAAAACAAGTTCAATTATAGGAATGGGCTGGTGGATAACTTTTATTTAAATGGCACAGCAAAAAGACTGCTTCTCCACCTAGAAATCCCTAATCCATCAAAATTAGTACATTTGGAGGTTGAGAAGCGGTTAAAGGCACTTACTTACAAAGCCTGCCAGCCCAAATTCTATTCCCCAGCCACCCACATAAAGCTGGATGGGCATTTGTTTGCAGCAGCAAGAGACCCTGGTGTATGTGCATACGCACTCACACACATGCGCGCGCACACACACAAACATGCAAATAAATATTTTAAAAGTTATTCTAGGAGCTGGAGAGATGGCTCAGCAGTTAAAGGCACTTGCTTGCAAAGCCAGCTGTTTCAGATTCAACTACTCAGTACCCATGCAAAGTCAGAGCACAATATGGCATGAGGCCCTGGCATATATCCATATACTTCTCTCTCTCCCTCTCTCTCTCTCTCAATTAACTAAAATATACGTATGTATGTAAATATGTATATGTATATATATATTTTTTTGGGGGGG
>PVHP010004133.1:62808-73494 GCA_004024765.1 Zapus hudsonius | reverse complement strand
TATTTATTTATTTATTTATTTTGTGTGTGTGTAGGCACATGTGTGCTATGGCAATTAGTAGAGGTCAGAGGACAACTTTGATTATCAGTTCTCACCTACCTTGTTTGAGACCGGGTCTTGTTCATTGCTTCATTCATCAGGCAAGCTGGCCCACAAGCTTCAAGAGTCTCTGTCTCTGCCTTCCTTGTTGTTGTAGTCTTGTTGGGATTATAGACATTTGTACTATATCTGGCTTTTCATGGGCTCAGGTGATCTGAACTTGGGTTTTCAGGCTTGTATGGGAGGTACTTTAGCCCACTGAGCCATCTTCCCTAGACCTTCTTTTGCCTTGGGGTTTGTGTGTGCAGATGTGCATGTGCCCTGTGTGCACGTATATGCAGGTTAGAGAACTTCATATGTCCCTGAATTGCATATCCACATGTTTTCTTGAGACACCAGAGTCTCTCACTAATTCTAGTGCTTTCTGTTTTGTGATGCCCAGTATCTCCCTTCCCAAACCCCAAAACCTGGACTAGGGTTACAGATGTATGTAGCCATGCCCAGCTATTTACCTGGGTTCTGGAGAATTGAACTCTGGCCCCCTCAAGCCCTCATGTTTGCATGAGGTCTTACCCACAGAGCCCTTCACTCAAGCCTCTTGTTTTGTTCCCTGCCCCCCTCAAAGGCAGGGTCTCACTCTATTCCAGGCTGTTCTCAAGCTCACAGCTATCCTCTTATCTCTGCCTCCCAAGTGCTGGGATTAAAGGTGTGTCCCACCACACCTAGCTTTTTCTTTCTTTTAAACAGTGTGTGTGTGTGTGTGTGTGTGTGTGGTGTATGCACATGTATGTGCTCATGAAGCACCCTGTGTTGCTCACCTGTGGTGTATAGAGGGATGTCCCCTCCATCACTCTGTTCTTACTTGAGCTGAGTCTCCTGTTGATGCTGGAGTTGCTATTTTTTTTCGTGAACCCCAGCTATTTTCTGGTCTCCACTCTTCCACGGGACAGGTTGCAGATGTGCGTGACCATGCCCAACTATTTACATATGTCCTGAGGATCAAATTTGAATGGTCTCTCAAACCCTTGAGGCCCTCGTGCTTGCATAAGAAGTACCCTTACTTGTTGAGATGTCTCTGGCACCCTTGTTTGGCTTCTTCTTTTTTTTTTTAATATTTTATTTATTCATTTTCAAGCAGAGAGGGAGAGAGAGAGACAGAGAGACAGAGAGACAGAGAACCAGGGCCACCACCTTGTGGGCCTGGCTTATGTGGGTCCTGGGGAATTGAACCCGGGGCCTTAGGCACTGGAGGCAAGTGCCTTAAGCGCTGAGTCATCTCTCCAGCCCCTTGTTTGGCTTCTTGAGGATAGGTCTTAGGCTGGTATTGAACTCATAGCCATCCTGCTTTAGCCTCCTAAGTGATGGGATTGTAGGCATGCTTCACCATACCCAGAATTTGTCTTGGTTTGTTTTTGAGAAAGGGTCTCACACTGAAGTCTAGGCTGGCCTGTAACTTACATCACTAATGTATAGTAGCACTTCTTAAGAGGAAAATACAATTTATTTGTGGTACCTTTATATTGTATATGAAAAATTGGCTTATGAGGGATGTTAGGGTTGTGATGTTAAAATATGAAGAAATATCAATGGTGTGAGCTACAGAGAGAAGGACTATAGGAAAGACAAACTGTCATTTCCAATAAGTGTTTTTATTCTAGACCCAAGTTTTGGGAGAATTTAACCAGTCCGCTGTTTGGAACCCTTTCTCCACCCTCAGAGACATCTGAGGTGAGCTATGGTGGAGGGTGGGACTGGCAGAGAGTCCCTGGAGAAAATGATCCTTCCCTAGGATAAACACTTGGAGGTCCTTTCTCAGACCACTCCGTTTCTCTTGTTTTGCTTTGGGATGGGTAATTGTCCTGCTCTGGGTGGGAAACGGCTCTATGATCTCCACTCTCTTGGAGACGTGGTCATGATGCCTCTGCCCTTTTGTGTCAGGTACCCATTCACATTCCTTAGTGGGTTTACTTGCTGATTTTCCATGTATTGGGTCCTTGCCTTTTTGGTGTATGAGGACACCAGAGAAGTGCCTTCTTCATGTAAATGGTGTGCTGTGTTCTTCTCTCCACAGCCCAGCATCCTGGAAACCTGTGCCCTAATCATGAAGATAATTTGTTTGGAGATATACTATGTAGTTAAGTGAGTCATTTCCCATGTAAGGTGCTTTTTTAAAACGTAATTTAAGTGTTTTGTCATGCTAGGGATCAGCCCAGAGCATTCTGCATGTTAGGCAAGTGACTATCACTGAACTGTGCCCCAACCCTCCCCTATGAGGTTTTAATTAAGCCTGGAGGAGAGGGAGATGAAGAGAGAGAACTGGTTTGGACAGTGTATGAAGGGCCAGTGAACTGTGTCCCTAGCCAGTCTTTTGATGACATTTATGATTGTCAACGTTATTGTAAAACAAACTCCATGTGACTGGGATTTTATGGAGGAGCAAGCCTGGAAGGGTCTCAGCCTAACCCATTATGGTGAGCAAGATATCTGAGCCCCACACTTTAGAAGTGATCTTGGAGCTGACTGCCTGAAGCCCATGTGAGGTGGCTTCCTCTGCCTTGGCAAGGGTCTTGGCCCATCACATGCCCACCTATTTTCAAATCCTGACTTGGCTTTGTTTTCTTGACACCATAGGGGTTCATTAGACCAGTCATTAAAAGATACACTCAAGAGATTTTCCAGCGAAAAACGCTTTGCCTACTGGTCAGGGTATGTCAAGTCCTTGGCAGTTCACACAGCTGAAACAGAGGGCAACAGCTGCACGTCTTTGTTAGAGTATCAGATGCTAGTCTCCGCCTGGAGGATGCTTCTCATCATTGCCATCAGTCACGTAAGCACTTCCTTGTACCTCTTGGAGCTTTTTTTTTTTTTTTTCCCGAGGTAGGGTCTCACTCTAGCCCAGGCTGACCTGGAATTCACTGTGTAGTCTCAGGGTAGCCTCGAACTCAAGGCGATCCTCCTACCTCTGCCTCCCGAGTGCTGGGATTAAAGGCGTGCACCACCACGCCCGGCTCTCTTGGAGCTTTCACTTTAGTAATTTAGCAGTAATGTGTTGAGGTGCCTGACACTTTAAAGCTTGGATAAGAGTAAATCTGAGCTCGTCACTGAGAACTAAGATGTAATAGATTTTATGCCCAGAGACTAGGGCTCATAGGAACTGCCTGGGGGTATTAAGTCTTAACAGAAAACATTTAAGAACAGTGCAGAGCTGGGCGTGGTGGCACACACCTTTAGTCCCAGCATTTAGGAGGCTGAAGTAGCTGTGAGCTAGGCCAGGCTGGGGCTACAGAGTTCCAGGTCAGCCTGGGGTAGCACGAGACCTTATTTTGAAAATAAAACAAAAAGAACAATGCAGAAAAGTACCTGAAAGTCATCCAGACATTCTGAAGGCCCTGCAGTGGCCCTAGGCAGGTCTAGGATGCTTTTTTCCTTCATCTGCCTTTCATGTAGATGTGTAGCTGCTCTGGTGCTGTTTGTATATAGATGCTATGTACCTTGGTGACTCGTTTGCAGGCAGCTGTAGCAGTTTAAAAAGCCCCAGACCTATTACACAATGGTTTCTTTTCAGTGGTTCTGAAAACTGTTAATTGGCCTTAGGAAAAGGATGGAAGCCACTGTCTCTTCCACTGTGTCTAATGAGAGTTGATTTCTAAATAGAGAATTGGCATTTGCGAAGAGTTTGTATCTTTCTTGGCATTTTTCATGGTTTAACACTGTCATATAGATAAGGTATCTAATTCTTCTCTAGGCAATCTGGATGCTAGTCTCCACCAGCTTTACTTATTTGTAATATGAGCTTGGTAGATGTCCCTTTGGTCCAAGAACCTCATATATCTCTTTCTCCTAGTGCCAGTCTGCCTGTGTGCCTGGAGCTTGAAGCCTAGAAAGAACAACTGTATATACACCCTCTTGCCATGCTCTGATGGATGTACACCTGAGACTGCAGATGTACTGCAGAGTCTAATGTCTGTTACCTGCCTTTTAGGGCCCAATGGGGGAGCAGTTGTTAAGATGTAACTCTGAAAATCTACTGTCCTCTGTACCTAGTTAAGTCCAGGCATCTTGGTCATTGATTGATTGGTTCATTCATTCAGTGGCTGTTAATAGAATGCTTGTCATATGCTACTAGATGTCAGGAATATATCAATAAGGCAGAGAAAGTCTTTGACTTCATAGAGAATGGCCTGTTAGGGGGCTGGAGAGATAGCTCAGAGGTTAAGGCACTTGCCTTCAGTGCCTAAGGGCCCGGGTTCAAGTCCCCAGGACCCACATAAGCCAGACACACAAGGTGGTGGCCCTAGTGTTCTCTCTCTCTCTCTCTCTCTCTATATATATATATATATATATATATATATATATATATATATATATTTGCTTGAAAATGAATAAAATATTTTTTAAAAAAAGAATGGCCTATTAGGGAGGTAAATTATAAGCAAATCCACAGGTAAAAAAATATACTTAAGCCAACTGGGGGTGGTGGTGAACGCCTTTAGTCGCCTTTAATCCCAGCATTTGGGAGCCAGAGGTAGGTAGACTGCCGGAGTTAGAGGCCACCCTGAGGCTACAGAATGAATTCCAGGATAGCCTTGGCTAGAATGAGACCCTAACAAAAGCAAAAACAAACAAGAAAAAAATCAAATCATAAGCCAGCCTTTGGTCCGAGCACTCAGGAGGCAGTATTCCTTCTACCTCTGCCTCCTGAGTGCTCGGATTAAAAGCATGTGCCACCATGCCCTACTAAATTTTTGTTTTATACCATGAAAAAACAAAAAACAGAACCAATAGGGAGGGATTGAGGAAGGCTAGACTGGAGTGAACATGGGCCAGGGCAGGCTTGTACTTCCTGAGCTTAGGGGAAAGGAGAGGCTTTTGAAAGCTTCTAAGCAGAAGAATGGAGTTCTATGGAAGAGAGAAAACCTGGATTTGATTCTGACCAGATCTAAGAGTGGAGAAACAGCAGAGTCTCGGGCTCTATTTTAATCAGGGAAACAAGTGACTTATCAACTACTAATTGCCAACTATTTTGTTCCTTTGTAGGCAGACATCATGTACTTGACTGACTCTGCAGTGCGGCGCCAGCTCTTTCTTGATGTGCTTGATGGGACCAAAGCATTAGTAAGTGTGTCTGAGAGATTTCCTTATCCCTGAGGTTGGATAGACCTGTACTGTAACTGTGCAAGTTGCACAGTGGTCAGGTCAGGGCTCAGATGGCCTGGGAAGCTTGAGGCTACAGTGGTAAGCAGATGTCCCCCAGCTCCTTACTTTGTGTTGCATGAAGCTGAATGGTGTCCTGTGGGTGGGGTCTGAACTTTCCACTGTGCGCTCAGGAAGCCAGACGACTAACCTTTCTCCTGTTCCTCTCGATGCAGCTCCTTGTTGCAGCATCCATGAATTGCCTCCGCCTTGGCTCCATGATGTGTACTCTACTACTGGTTCTCCTCCGTCAATGGAAGAGGTGAGTGCTGTGACAGGAAAAGTGACCTAAGCTCCCAGTGCTTGCTCAATTTCCTCCCTGGCCCTTCCCCTACTTGGAGGGGAGAAAGTGACAATGTGGCTTTTGAGGGAATTGAGGCAGTGACGTGAGATGAGCTGTTATTTCAGAGACCTGGGTACTGTGGATGATATCCTCGGACCCTTGACAGAGATCTTGGAGGGGGTCCTGCAGGCAGACCAGCAACTCATGGAAAAGACCAAGGCCAAGGTGTTCTCAGCATTCATCACAGTGTTACAGATGAAGGAGATGCGAGGTGAGTAGCCAGCTAGGTGCATGTGCCACTTTGTACATCTTTATGTGGGTACCCAGGCCAGCAGGCTTTGCAAGCAAGTGCTTTTAACTGCTGAGACATCTTCCCAGCCCTTTCCTATTACTTTTTTTTTTTCATTTGTTTTTGAGATAGGGTCTTGCTCTAACCCAGGCTGACCTGGAATTCACTATGTAGTCTCAGTGTGGCCTCAAACTCACAGTGATCCTCCTACCTCTGCCTTCCGAGTGCTGGGATTAAAGGTGTGTGTACTCTGGCCTGTGCCTAAAATGGTATGCTAGAGCCTTCCTGAGGACTAGTTGGGATAACTGAGGAAAACTAGTACAGGGCCTCCTTAGTAAAAAGTGCTGGGATTAAAGGCATGAGCCACCACACCTGGCCCATATCTATTACTTTTGAGGGGTTTTTTTTGTTGTTGTTTTTTCTGTTGTTTTTTTCTCTCAAGGTACAGCCTTGTACTAGCCCAGGCTGACCTGGAATTCACTATGTAGTCTCAGGCTGGCCTCAAACTTATGATGATCCTCCTACCTCTGTCTACCAAGTACTGGGGTTAAAGACATGTGCCACCACACCTGGCTGTTGTTGCTGCTTCTCCCTCCCTCCCTACTTCTCTCTTCCTCTCCCATCCACCACACCTGGCAATCCTCGAATTCTTTCTTCAAGAAAGCATTTTCTTGGGCTGAAGAAGTGGCTTAGCAGTTAAGGCCTGCAACACAGAAGAACCTGAGTTCGATTCTCCAGTGGCCATGTAAAGCCAGATACACAAGAGGGCACATGTGTCTGGAGTTTATTTACAGTGGCTGGAGGCCCTAGCCTGTCCATTCTCTCTGTCTCTGTCTCTGTCTCTGTCTCCCTCTCTCTCTTTCAAATAAATAAATATTTTTTTTAAAAAGGGCTGGAGAGATGGCTCAGTGGTTAAGGTGCTCGCCTCCAGTGCCTAAGGACCTGGGTTCAATTCCCCAGTACCCACATAAACCAGATGCACAAAGTGGTGACTACATCTTGAGTTTCTTTGCAGTGACTAGAGGCCCTGTCATGCCTATACTCTCTCTGTCTCTACCTCCCTCTCTTTGTATCTCTCTGCTTGCAAATAAATAAAAATAAAATATTTTTTAAATAAAAGAAAAAGCTTTTTTTTTTTTTTTTTTTCGAGATAGGGTCTCTAGTCCAGGCTGGAATTCACTCTGTAGTCTCAGGGTGGCCTTGAACTCATGGTGGTCCTCCTACCTCTGCCTCCCAAGTGCTGGGATTAAAGGCGTGCGCCGCCACGCCCAGCTAAGAAAGCATTTTCTTCTTCTCCACCATCTCCTTCCCTCCCAGGGGATGGGACTCACCCTCTTAGTACTTACTATATACTTCCCCAGCCACTACCTGGGACGGAAACCTTGGTGTGTAGTGAGAGTGGGCTGCTGAGTGTGACAGTGTCTTCTTCCCATCTGCTCTGCAGTAAGTGACATCCCACAGTACTCCCAGCTGGTACTGAATGTCTGTGAAACCCTACAAGAAGAAGTGATCACACTCTTCGACCAGACCCGTCACAGCCTGGCATCAGGCAGTGCCACAGAGGATAAGGACAGCATGGAGACTGATGACTGCCCTCGGCTCCGGCACAAGGACCTGCGTGATGGGGTGGAGTATCTAGAAGGCTGTCTTCACAGCCCCTACTACGTAGGGGAGAGTGGGTAGCACTATGGTAACATGGGAGAGTGCCCAGCTTGCTTGAGCCTAACACCATTTTAGCCAGGGTTCCCAAAGGTAGAGTTAGGCAAAGGGGCAGGGAAGATCTAAGCAGAGAGAACATGTATGGCAGCCTTGGCTCAGTATCTTCTGGTGACTTGAGGAATCGCTGATTTGATATGAGCAGGGTAATGTGAGGGGGAGTGCCAGGGGCTGGGAGTGGCCACCTTGCTCATCAGGGACTGAGGTGACATTTGTGTGTGCCAGGGATGCTAGGCAAGTGCTGTACCATGGAGCTATATCCTCGGTCTGACTTTATGAGTTTTAAGCTAGGGAAAACGACTGATCTACTCTAGAAAAGATAACTGGATGCAGTAGAGAACAGTGTTTCCCAAAGTGTGGGTTGTGGCCTATCAGTGATTCTAGAGATTAGGTCATCATTGACAGACTGCTGCTCCTCCTCTTTTTTGTTTTTTGAGATGGAGTCCTACAATATAGCACCCAGACTAGCCTCAAACTAGTCCTGCCTCAAACCCCTGAGTGCTGAAATTATAGGTGTGGTGGTGCACATCTTTAGTCCCAGCACTTGGGACACTGAAGTAGGGTCACCATAAGTTCGAGGCCAGCCTGGACTAAAGAGTAAGTTCCAGGTCAACCTTGGCTAGAGTGAGACCCTGCCTAGCTAAAGCCAAAAAAAAGTTTTTTCAACAAATGAAGTAGAATAAAACATGGAACATTAAGTATGCTTTGCATGATTTGAATGGGCAGTGGTATGAGTCATGGTCAAAAGTTACTGTGGATGGGTCTGGGAAGATGGCTCAGCATTTAAAGGTGCTTGCTTTTGTGAAGCCTACTGGCCTGGGTTCGTTTCCCCAGCTACACACGTAAAGCCAACACAAAAAGTGCTGTTGGTTTGCAGTGACAAGAGGCCTTGGTTTGCACACACACATATGCAAATAAATTTTGAAAACATAATTGAAGAAAGACACTGGTGTCAGGATAGACCTGAGAGTGAAGGAATGGGTACCATGTTCTGCAAGAAGTGAAGCCATTCAGACTGCCAGTGGCTGTCCACATAGAAGGTGGCATTGGCAAAGCTCTGTGGCAGTGTGAGGGCAAAGAACAAAGAGGCAGAGGGAGCTCCATCTGTTTAGAGTACATGCGTGGTGGATGGACTGCTGTTCCATAAGAGTTGGACACCGGAGTGAGGCTGGGCCAGAAGCAGCAGCAGTGGAGATGTGGGTTACGATGGAGGTGTTGGGTAATCGGGCACAGGGCTGCTGTTCTTTTTTCCTCCTCCTTCCCTAGACTTTTTCTTTTTTTTCCATTTTTAAACTATCTATGTTCTTTGTCCTTAGCAGGTATGTGTCCTGGGTTTGCATCTGGCCAAGGAGCTTTGTGAGGTGGATGAGGATGGGGACTCATGGCTACAAGTGACCCGTAGGCTCCCCATCCTGCCCACTCTTCTCACCACCTTGGAGGTGAGCCTCCGCATGAAGCAGAACCTGCATTTTACTGAGGCAGCGCTGCACCTGCTACTCACCTTGGCTCGCACCCAGCAGGTAGGAGGCCAGGCAAGGTGGAGGAGGCTCTTCGTTTGTGCTGGGTAGTAGTTCAGATTCTCCACATTGTAGGTCCTGGCTTAGCTCTTCACTGTCCCTAGATCTCTTCTGGCTCTGTTGCATTTGTGATGGGGTAGTAACACTTCCCATCTAACTGGCTTTTTCCTTGCAGGGAGCTGCAGCAGTGGCTGGAGCTGGCATCACCCAGAGCATTTGTTTGCCCCTTCTGAGTGTGTACCAGCTCAGCAGCAATGGCACAGGGCAGGTGAGTGCCAGGAGCTGTGGCTCCCAGGTGATAGGTGTTCTCCCCCACTTTGCTGTTCTGTCCTCTCATGGCTTTTCAAGTGCACCAGTAGCATGGAACCTTCCTACCCTTGGCAGATTGCTAGCGAGAGAAACTCAGCCACCAGAAGGCACCTGAGTATATGCTTAGCATGAGCCAGGCCCTAAGTCCAATCTTTAGCACCAAAAGAAAATTCATGAAATAGGTGTCACCAGGTCCCTGGGGCCTGGCTTCTAGCCAAGCAGTCTCCTTCCTCCTATCAAAGGCAATATGTACTTGGAGCTTTTCCACCTTTTATCTAGTCTCAAGAGTAGTCTTCACAGAAAGAGCCTCTTCTCTGTTGCTAAGTATTCCTTATCCAGCCATATGAGGTCTTGAGAGCAGACAGACTTGTCCAAGTTGATACAGCTCATTAGTGGCCAACATCTCCCAGCAGGATGCAGAACCTAGGGTCTTCTCTCTCTGCTAATGCTCTCAGTCTGCTGGCTACAACCCTCCTATGCATGTTTCACATTGGTCTTAGATACCTAGCACCTCTCGGAAGTCCCTGGATGCACCTTCCTGGCCAGGGGTCTATCGCCTTTCTATGTCCTTGATGGAGCGGCTGCTCAAGACTCTGCGCTATAACTTCCTGACTGAGGCCCTGGACTTTGTGGGTGTCCATCAGGAACGGACCTTGCAGGTGAGGAGACACCCAGAGTACAAGTCTGATTGGGCTACCAGCCAGAGCTTCTGACTTGGGAGTCTTGGGTCTCTTCAGACAGAAGCCTTCATGGTAACAGTAGGCCACTGTGGGCACAGAACCTAACCTCCATAGGCTGGCTGGCATAGTGTGTCAGGTTGAAGCCATCCTGTTCATTCCTTGCTGTTCCCTGTCCTCCCAGTGCCTCAATGCTGTGAGAACGGTGCAAAGTCTGGCCTGCCTGGAGGAGGCAGACCACACTGTGGGCTTCATCCTGCAGCTCTCCCGCTTCAGGAAGGAATGGCACTTCCACCTGCCTCAGCTCATGCGTGATGTCCAGGTGGGGCTTCAGACACTTTCTTAGAGGATCTGGAGAGATGATGAGGGCAGGGAGGCAGTGGGAACTCTGGATACTTCCAGAAAAATGTAGGTTGTTTCTAAATGTGGACTCTGCTTGGAGGCTTTACTTAGGGGCACAGGTTTTGCCCCAGGCTGCTTCCTCAGGCTCAGTTCTTATAGGTTGAGAACTTGGGCTCTCTGAGGTAGACCTGGGTTCAGAGACCTCAGGAATAAGCCTGAAACTGGGAGAGCACACAGGTTTGGAGGTGGCAGGCTGCTTCCACTGTTGGCTTGTGTGAGCTTAGCCAGTTCATTTTACCTCTGTTCTACCATATGGGAATT